>JAIZPF010000002.1:83098-121446 GCA_020509355.1 Blechomonas ayalai | reverse complement strand
AACAAGGAACCAATCACTACAAACACAAACGTCTTTAGCATCACTGCGCTCTGTCTCACTCAATACACAAAGCAAAGAAACAACACTCCCACCAGCAATGCACACAACCACCACCACTCCTCAATAAAACTAGCACCTCAGCAATCGAAGAGTACCACAGCCCCTCACAAAGTTGGTTGAAGGGTGGGCCTTCGAACCGTTCTGGGTCACAGCATAGGAAGGAGGTGCCGGCACCACAGCACCACACGGCACACGCCCTGTTCTTGCAGCGGCTTGATGGCCTGAGGCCTACAAACGAAGACGGACAGGCCACGATTCCGGTGCTTCCCTAACGGAGGTAGGCAGCATAAGCAGGGCAATTACTCACGGCGGTGGCGGTGGTTGAGATGGTGTAGATGACCATGTGGGACGGCTAGGTGATTTAGATCTTTGTTGATGTTCTTATTAATGGTGCGATGATGTGCACCCTGTCCCGCAACCTCCGTATTGTCCTTATTGATGACGTGTGGTTGGTGTACATCTTTGTGGAGAGGACACTTGTGCCTCTTGGGTGGGAGAAAAAAAGTCTTGTGGCTTTTGCGCGTGTCATTGTGTTTGAGGGGTTTCATATCAGTGTATAGGTTTGCCTGGCCGGACTGCCAATGGTTTTGTCTGTCATGCGTTCAACCCCTTTGAGCCTTGCATTTGATGCTGGTGGCAATATGCAGGTCATAACTGTGTGCCACTCTCTTACCCCAACGGTAAAAAGTGGTGTATTATCATGCCTGAAGACATAGGGGCACTGTTGTGCAGCTAGGCAATTGATAAATGAAAATTTCTTTCTGAAACACTATTTAATCGTCAGTGCACCACGGGGGTGAGGGGGAGGGTGCGCGTGAAAACTAGTGAAGCAATACGGGTCTCCAAGATTCTACTGATAGTGCCTGCAAGGGCTTCACGTACTCAGCAAGCAGTAGCCTCCATACAGCCTGACCACACGGAGGATGTACACCGAAAAAGGCCCACAGGTAGCAATAAATGCCATTTCAAAAAAAGACGTCTATCCCCATTCTATATGAGTGCATTAGTGCAACGAGGTCACAAGCCGTCGGGATGATTGAAAACACATAAAAAACGTCCCACACACGAGTGATGTGGAAGGTTTTCTGCCAGAAAACAATCAATAGGACGGCAGAGATGGCATCACCGAGACTCTGTATCACATTGACAAACCCATACCGCAAGCTGCGCGCGGTAACAATACCCCATACATTTACCAGCAAGCACATGAAGCTGGCTGCCAAGCACAAGTCTGTTGCGGTACGCAAAAACCTGTAGTCGTCCATTCTGTAGCCCTGTTCGAGAGAGGCAGAGCGAATCATCTCATCGCTTCCCTGTGCAACACAGATCAGAGCCGCAAAGTGCACTACTAACATGGTAACACGACAAGGAATGAGCACGCAGTCGTTAATGTGATGAGCCAGGATGGGAATCCACGAACAGGAAACCCGGGTACATTGTAGTTGGGCATAAATGATAGGCATCACCTCAGTGGGGTAAGCCCCGCCGTGAATGATTTTGGCTAGACGTGCTTCAGTCAGCACCAGAGTGTAGAGACACTTTGCTAGTCGCGAGGGGGTACCTTCACCGAGTAAGGCACCCCAGACAATGAGCAAGAAGTGCCTCTCCCAGGTCGTAAATCGGCCTGGAGCGACCTACTACAATAGAAAAATCAGAAATGGGGTAAGTACAACGGGTGAAGTAGTCAAAGAAAGAAATGGAATTATATATCGGCAGATTGATACACCCATACGTGCAGCGTGTTGAAACTCACACCATCATCCCACATGCATGACGCCCTTGAAAAGCCTAGCAACTAATGCCACTGACAACATCAGCGACTATCACTTTGCATCGTTCACTTCAACAGCAAGTTGCTGAAAGACAGTGGAACTTGTATAGAGCACGAGGTCAAAGGCAGTACACGTTCTTCCTAGGGTGAGCGGAGAGACCGATCCACCCTAGTGTTTTGCTTTATTTCCCACATGCCGTAGGAGACAGGCCCACAGGGGCACACCAAAAGAAAAAAGAAAAACCATTACTATCATATGCCCTATTCCACGTACATCGCGTAATGGACATGGTACATCCTACCATTCTTGCAATTAAACCTGAAGAGATAAGAGCTCCTTTCCGTTAATTCATTCCCGTCCTCCTCCGCTATAGTACGTGTAGCAGTTCGGTTCGTTTGTTGAACTTCAGTGCTTAAGTCCAGCAATTTGTGTACTACCTGGACCCATCCCACCCACACATAAGAAGAAAAAAAAATACACATAGCATAGGATCACTGCGCCAGATACAACACAGAAGGAAAGGCCGACAGCGAGAAGGAATTGGCAGATGGTTCACCTCGCTCCAAATATGAATGAGAAAATATATAGGCGCTGTGAGACCACGACAGACATCCCTGCTGGGTAAAGGTCTCAATGGCATAGAGACTAATTCGCGCACCAAATGTCAAGCACGCAGGCTTACAGAACTTGTGCACACAACAGGTACCCTCATGACGACAAAAAAACAGCATTACCCTGCAGCCTTGCATTCACCACAAGGATGCCACCACATGGGTGCAAGTTATGTGTTCACTATGATGAGTATACACAGCGTTGGAGCTCTACTTTGCCTCCCCAGCACATCCGCAGTAGACTGCACAAGGGCATAGCTCCAGCAAAACCCACACCAATTTGGTGCGGTTCCCAGGAAGAGAAAAACGCTCCACTGAATAGACAATCGTTTACTAGAAGAATCACGTGAGGAAAGAAAATGTACGGAAAGCAACAGTTAAGGGAAAAGAACTAGATGGGTAGCACTCTACTGTGCACTAGCGTTCCCATTTGGCATCGTGGTGCAAGACTTTTTAGGAGTGCCGACGTCAGCAGCAAATACCCCGTTTAGGACCGCGGTGATGGTTCCATTTGCAGCTCTGCACGGGGTGTCCCCGGAAGGGGACACCCCAGCCTTTCCCGGCTGCTCGCTCTTTGCACCATCCACGCCCTGCTCCATCTGAGTGACTCTGTCCCGCTCGGTAGGGGAAAGGCCAAATCGCCAATCCAGAATCTTTTCCTCAATAGCAAAAGCCAGCATGATACCGTAGTACTGTCGTGAGTCCACCCATTTGTCAGCGCGTCCCGGCAGCGAGGCTTTCAGGTTCCCCAGTATGCTGTGTGACCATGGGCTTATTCCTCCAAAGTAACTGGAAAACCGCCAGTTGCACTTCATGTGCTCTCGTGTCGTCATCCCGACCTTCATCAGGAATGTGTGAAGCACCGCCAAGGTAGAGAACAGTACAAACACCAGAGGGACAGCAATATACAACACTATGCTGTAGTAGTAGCCCACCTTGAATGCTTCAAGGATCGACGAGTGGATGTTCTCATGGAGATACACGAACAGCATGGCGACATGGAACGAAACGATGTAGAGGTACTGGACGTGTACCAGGATGATGGACAAGTGAAACAGGTGTATGTTGTTCTTGCCGATGCAACTGTTTGTCCAGGGGCAGTGATGGTCCATCTGATCGACACAGGTATCGCAGACGGAGCAATGGTGCGTGCGGGGGCCGCGATAAATGCGACAGGTACAGCAGTAGACCAAGCTGAACTCTACTTTTGGCACGTCACCGTCCTCACTGTCCCATGGCGGATACTCATTCACCAACTTCCCAGTCCTGGTAAGAAAATAGCGGTCTAATACGCTTGAGGGGACCTTGATACGAGGGCGAGCAACATGCCGTTGCACTGCTGCGTCGCCTGGGGTGCCATTCAACTTGGCCGTCGCTGCATACTCTGCGGTGGCTTGTTCGGTGTTTATGTCTGGAGGGACGTCAGTACCACCTGCTTTTTCAACATGCAACTGTTGGTACTTCAGCACGGCTTCCGCGTTAGGTGCTGGTACACGGACTACTACAGTCTCGCTGCGAGTTATCATGTTGTTGTTCATTCTGCGCGGCACAATGCCTGGGTCGACTATGGAGCACAATATGGTGGCAGTTTTAGCCAAACACCAGAGCAGCCACAGGACAACATGGAACATCCAGTGAACTCTGTGGATATACGGCACTGTTGTCATGATCATATTGACGGCATCGAACAAATGGAGGAGCGGCGGCATCCAGAGGACGGAGCCAAAGAACAGTCGGAGGGGTGGTTTTTTCCCCTTGTTTGGGATGTCGCGTGAAGCACCGAGATACAACTTCCCCAAATAGTACAGTTTGTCAGAGTATGGCGCGGTAGGACCGTACAGACTCCACCCCATAGGAGAAAGCTCCTCTCCAAGCCCACAGTGCACCCCTTGGATAGCCCTCACAGCCTCAAAAAATTCCTCCGCGGTGGTGGGATCCGGAATATGAGTTAGCTCCCCCTGCTGCGTCGGTGGTAAAAGAGGATTGGATGGCTCGTCCCGCGTACGGAGGAAGCTCTGGTTTGGGGTTATGGCTTCACGAGGCGACATTGATGTGTCGGTATCATTGGGGTTGGTATAACCCTCAACAGGATAGCCCACGGATGATTGCTCCATAGAGACTTCACTTCGGTCAAAAGGCATGTCAAAGGATAGACTCACACTCAGGTTAAGAGAGTGGTTACAATATTTACCGTTACCGTCACGTATAGTGTCAATGAAAATAAAAAGGAAGCGGAAGGAGAGACGATGGACTAGATGAAAAGAAAAGAAAAGAAAAAGATGGGGTGAAGTCAACGGTGAAAGGGATAGGAGAGCACAGATACACAAAAGGGAATGTAGATACAGTATCAGCACAACTGCATGCTCATACGGATTGACTGTGGCCCAAACTTACACCTACTGCCACAGTTGTATGCTAACAAGGTTGCCATGCCTCAATTATCGGAAGCGTACATGCGTGGTGGATAGCAGTACCAGTTAAATGGCTTCTTAGACGCGCTTGAACATATGTTCACAAGGAAGAATTTACCTCCACCAAAGAAAAAAAGGGAACGACAACAGATAAGGGACTAGGCTGGAGGGAACTATCCACACTCACTTCCCGTGTCGAGGGTTAGCCGCGGAACGGCCAGTGCCCCGCACGAATAAGAAGCACAAAAGGGGAAGCAGCTCAGGCGGTATGTGCTCGGTGCTCTTCCGTCCGTGGCTATCCCTCTGAATCGTAAGTCTCACCTCTTCAGCTATCCACACCCTTACTTCCTTCAAAGTGGTAAAATGACATCCACACTGTACTCCCTCAGGACCGCTTTCACCTGCAAAGAGCGAGGAGCCTGTGACCAATGAAGCAGAACCTACGTCACAGTGGTGACCCACTGAAAGGCCGCTGTCCAAGAGACGGCCAGCTCCAGCTTCAGTGCTGTTTCTCCTGTCACTCGTGTCTGCGGCGGGAATCTCTGTACCTCGCACAGCGTCATCAGAACTGTTCTTCATGCTTCTAATCCACTGCCTTAATTGCCTCCAATCAGCCATCGTACGAGGCAGGAAGTCGGCCACACTGATAAACCCCTGACTGAACAGCCACTGCCGCAAACGCTGGGCTACCGGGAAGGAAAGAATATCTTGTAGTAATATAGAGTATACACCTAGCGCCTCCGAATGATGTGATCCCCCCGCTATGCGTCCTGCGAGTGAAGAAAGTCCCTTCAGGTGCATTCTCACAGATCCGATACCCGCTCCCTCGTCATGCCCCCCCTGGTAGACAAACACATTCAAGGTCTCCTCCACAGCGGTAGGGTTCAACACCTTCATGAGAAGTGCATCACCACGGAGGGAAGGCGTCTTGCCACCCACCTCTGGGTGGTGACTGTGCAGTGATAACACACTAATCCCGCTCTTTCTCGCCGCTGGCGTCACGGTGGGCAGTGGCACAGCCTCCGCGATTAAGCTATCCTGAATGAGAGCGTTAAGCAAAGTCCGGTAGCACAACAGCACCTCCTCCTCCTCCACCTGATCCTGCTCCATTTGTGGGCCCACGCTTCCCCTGCAAACTTTCCGCGTCCGAGCACGGCACACTATTTGTCGGATGGTGCAGCCGATAAGATAGCGAAGAAGCGCACCAACCATGGGAACAAGCCGCGTATCCTCTGTCTGTGATCGTACATGCCCCTCTGCATTCGCTGGCACGTTGGGCTGACCACGTACAAGGAAGCCCTGCCAAACCGCGTCCCCATAGGACATCTCAACATCCACAAGGGAGGACGCAGCACTTGAATTGAAAACAACCAACGGCAACATCGTTTTACGCAGTGGTCTGTCCTTTTGCCTCCCGCCGCTGTCTACCACGCATTCATTCAAAAGTGCATCTGGTTCGTCGTCGGTCCGGTGTCGCTTGCCTCGCCGATGATGGTTCCCCACTGCCACCTCTGCTCCTTCCCCATCAGCTGCCCTGCGCTTGGCACGGCTACTGGAGCGTTGCTGAAGGGGCCTCTCCATTTCTCCCACATTTAGCACGGAGATGCACGTACGCGTCACAGTGCCCCTGGAAAAGACGGTTCGAGGAAGCTCAACATGAAACGGCGTCGCCTGACACAACTGCACCCGAATAGTATCACGTGAGTCGCATTCAGCGCCCTTCTCTCCCCCTACTGTGGCCTCTACAGGACCATCTGAAGTAAAGGCAAACACAAAGAACACAAACGGTACGGCAACCCGATCTTCCACGGCACCTTGATCTCGCTCATTGCTGGGAGTCAATGAAGACAAGTACTGCCACGTCAGAGTAACGTCGAAGAACTGATCTGATGCGTGGGAGAAATGAATCTTGCTGTTTACATTGCTTCGGTGCAGAGCGAAAGCTCGAGCGCTACGGCAAACGGTATCTGGCCCGCTGGATCCGTACATAGCAGATCGCTCAGCGGCAGTAGCGCCCTGTCCTTCATCATTCGCAGCCCTCGCCGAAGTGTCTTTCAAGAAATGGCACACCAGCTCACTCAGTGCTTCAACACGCCGGCATGTCAGCCACTCGATCACCAGAGAGTGGGACATGAGCCATAGAGCATTAAACGATGATACCACGTAGCTGTCCAGCAGTTCGTCACGATGGTATCCCGGTGTTAGCCCGTTCTTCTCGCGGGTAAGTTGGCGATAGAGTATTACTGCGGACACTAACAGTCGCTCTTCTGCTAGTAGAGCTATTGCCGCCTCATAATGATGTTCCCACAGGCATATGGCAGTCCCTGCGGCACGAGCGATGGAGGCTACAGCTGAACGAACGCTGGCCGAAAGAGGCGTCGTCCCCTCCATGCAAGACAACATTTGGCACTCCACCACTGCCGCGCTGACAGCGACAGCCGCACGAGCAGAGGCAACGCTTGTTTTCCACAGTTCCCCAGTATTGGAGCAAATAAGTGCGACAACATCCGCGGAAAGTAAGACAATACCGCCAACGGTAGTGGTCCCCCGGCGGGCACCCAGCACCTCATTCGTATACTGCGTGACAACCACCTGCAACCCTGATGCAGTGTGTTCGGCGGCACCGGAAGAGCAAATAGTACGACGCCACAGACGAATCAGAAAGGAATGCAACTGGTCTACGCAGCGATAATCGCAGCACAAGAATCTGTACACCCATCCAGGCGGCGATGAGGGATGCGTCACATCGTGTAGTGCAACCTCAGTAACGCACTGATGACCAGTAACGCTCCACCATCGTTGTCCAATGCGTGTTGGCCCAGCCTTTGTACACTCGTCTCCAACAAAAAAGGGTAGCGCACGTCGCGGTGACGCTGGTTCAACTGGAACGACAGCGAGACAGAGCTGTGCAATGGTCGGCTCGTAATGCACGCTGGTAAAAAGGTGCGGCCGCTGGTTTGGCATCTCTAAACTTAAAGAGTTCACCACAGCGTCGACGGGAGCGCCACCTCGCAGTGCAACAGGATTCTCTGACGCGCAACAGAACGATACTCTCGGACAAAGGACACTGCTCCACTCAGGTAAGCTCAGTAGTAAAGAATAAGAAGATGGTGACTCGATGTCCGTAGGTGTTGACCACATGGCGGAAAGTCGCTGTGATACACCACAAGAAGTGAATATGATGTCGTATTGCTCAACCGCATCGCTACTCCCAAAATGGGCGTGCTCTTCGGTCTCGTGCGAAGGGAAGTTGAGAATGTAGGGCACTCCACCAGCGATCTCTTCCTCATCAGAAACTGTTTCCTCTTTCGAAAAAGTAGTGGTGCTACCACCATCAGCATAAGCGTTATCCCGCTCTCCAGCTGAGGCATGCCGCTCCTGACGGGGCGCAGACGGTCGGCTGAGTCTCAGTACCCGCGGAGCAGAAGCAGTAATGCACTGTGCTTTTTCCTCTCCTGCAGTTAGAGCAAAAGATAATGGTGTCTCTGAGTCGCGGGCGCACAGACGCTTCTCTGGGACGCTGCCAGTCGATGAGCAAGAGCTAAACACTAAATTGAGTGTGCCCCCTTCGTCGCCTGGCTCGTCGGCGCTCTGTACCTCATGCAGTTTCCTATTAGGGCCGGTGGAACAATGCCCGGGCAACATTACACGGCCCTCTCCCTGGCGTATCACATCTGAGTTACCATCTACAAATGAAAGTGGCTCGGTGACCCGGCGTAGCACGAATGGCACGGCAGTATGTACTCTTGTGGGCACTTTTCCATCGTGACCGCCCATCTCCTCGCGATGCACATGCACGTTTACCGACTGCACCGCATGCTGGGGGCTCAAAAAGAGGACAACGGCGCTGCTACCTGCAAGGGTCCACCCGTCATGGCGGAAGTTGACATGAAGGCATCCTTGAGTGGTAAAGACGCGATACGCTGCATTGTACTGAAGACAAAGGTCTACCGTTACGTGCATACAGGAGCTGACTCTGCTGCCCACTACCGTGATCCCTACAAGACCGGCAAAGATGGGACTATAACAAGATAACAAAGAAAAAGGGAGTAGCCAAAGGCAGGTAAGATATCCTGCGCATGTGCCGCAAACCGTCAAAGAGCGCAGAACTGTAACAGCGCCGCTCTCAAGAAGGGAAGGGGAGTCGTTGTAGCACACTAACTCCGGAGTCTCCCCTTGCTGCCCGCACGTTCGGGCCACCACATCTCTCCCCCCCCCGCCGTGAGGACAACGATGACTGCTGTGAAACATAGAGGACGTTCATTAACCGACGCGGAGGTAGAGCACACCAGTGCTCTACCCCTTAGACCATGCCTTACGAAATACCCTGCTTCAGCGCCTTAAATGCCACGTGAACGCGCTTCATAAAGGACTGTAGGTGGTCCTCGCTCAGGGAGCAGCGCGGCTGTGATTCGTTGATTGCGGCTTCCTTGGCATACACGCTAAACGGCGTATCTGCCGCTACCACATCGAAAAACAATGGAAGCCAACGACCCGCCACCGCTTCATCCATGAAGTAGCGCTCCATAAATTTTTGCAGAGACGTCCGGAAGGCTAACGTTTCCGTGAGAACGTCGTGCGCACTGAATCCATCACCGCCAAAGAAAACTTCTGTCAGCCGCTGCGGGGACAGCTCAAGCAGCATGCGCAGTAGCAGAATGCGAGAAAACAGGCCAATCGTCCGGTTCGTCTCCTCCAAATCCAATCCACGTAGGAGACTGAGGGTGTAGAGCCCTTGCCCAATGAGGCGGGTTATGATACAGGCGAAGTTCAGGTACCCCGTTACATCCACACCTTCAATGCGAATGCCCTTCATTCGATCCCAAATGGCAAACTGAAGCGTCTTCTTGCACCCCACTTTAGAGCTGCAGAAACGTTCGAGAACCTGCACGTAGTAACTGTTAAATCGCTTCTCCTGGCAGCAACTTTGTATTAGTACTGCACACACGTCGTTAAAGCGGGAATACGAAGGGTCTCTGTGCATGAGCATGGAAAAGCACTCGAGGTCGTCGGCGGCTGACGTGACACACTTAAAGATCTCCTTTTTATGCTCCGTGTTAAGGCGCTGTCCTGCACTTGCCTTCTCCTCCAGCCTCATCCGTCGAATGGCTGCCTTACGTATCTCTTGCTCATTCTCAGAAGAGGAGGTGCTCGCCGAGTCACTATCGCTTTCCTCCGTCACGCTTACCTTTCCGCCCTTTCCATCATTACTGTCACGGTGGGGGGTGAATTCTGCATGAAGCTGCTGAAGCACTCCAGGCACGTACCAGCGCGGAGGTTTTTTCGCAAGTAGCATTTGCTGCCATGTGATCCCTGAAAGCGTAGAGGTGGTTTGTACAATTAGGCGAAGTGTTCGATGGTTGCTTGTCTTCTGCTTCTCTGGAAGCAACTGGCAAAGGTCGTTCAGCATGTCCTCCACAGGCGCCTCCTGCTCAGTTGTGCTGCGCTTCCCCTTGCGTCTGTGGCCGGCGGCAATGTCGACCATTACATCTACAAGCGCCTGAAAGCGGGTACTTCCGGAAGCGCTGCTCATGCATGTGGCGCAGTTTTTTGCCGTCTCTAGTGCTTGTTCCATTTGTGCAGGGGCCTCCTTCACCAGTTTGTCGCCGCATGCGCGTAGAAACGTAAGGGCACAAGATGCGGCCCCAAGCGCCACTTGCCTGGCCGTGTTTGCCAAGCCGGAAATTTCAGCACCTTGCACGGAGCGACCTTGCTGCAGAAGAAAGCTAAGAAACGTCACCACGAGTGTGGAATCCACCCCATACAGACAGTACCACTGCGCCAGCACCATAGACAAGTTCCCCGCAGCGTTCTCGTTAACCTGTCGGATGTGCTCATACAGAGCAACACAAACACGCTCCACCAGCTCTGCCCCTGCTTGGCCGCCGTGTAACAGCTGTAGTCCACGTAGTAGTCCAGCTAGGGGGAGAGTGTTCGTTGTGGTCAGCAGACCAGAATCCATACTGCACAATCGATTAATATGTTCCGCCAGACACTGGATCACGCCAGCCCGCGTGGCCCCTGGGACCGCGCCCGAGAACAGCTCAGAAAGTTCACCGGTAAGATCCACAACATTGGACATGGTGAGCTTATTCAGCGAGCGCCGTGTTCTTTCCCGCACAACTGAGGAAACTTGGGCGTCTGGCGATGAGCGAGGGGACAATGTGATCGATGGGATGGTCCTGGATGGAGAAGTGCTGGTACCTCTTTCATTTGCAGTGCCTTTCTTGGACCCTTGAAGTGACTTCCTACCCACCGCGGACCGTCGATTAATGGGTCTTGGGGTTTCTTCCTCTTCTTCAGCTTCGTGAGCACGCGATACGCCAACGAAGACGTCGGGTAGTCCTTCCGTAGTGCATTTGGACGTGACCGAGGAGTGACGTGTATTCTTGCTGCGTTTTGCGGCTCGCGCTCCATGGCATTCTGTACTACCATTACCGTTCTCCACTGCGGCGGGTGTGTGCTGCCGTACCCAGCTGGGTGGCGACATCCCATTTAATAGGCGGGTCTCCTTTCGTTCTCGCTTCCGCTCCTGCCTCTCCAGAGCATCCGACCTGGCACGTCTTCTCTCCCGCACCCAGCGGTTGTGATCCGCGATTCGCGTCTGCTTCCTCTCTAACTTCGCCGCCTTTCGACGTTCCTTTCGATCTTTTCGATAGTCAAACTCCTCTTCCTCCTCTGTGAAAGGGCGGTGCTCCCTGTATGTCAGCCTTCTTCCTCCGTCCACTTGCGTCTGTCCAGAGCCATCTCCACCTTCCCGACCGCTTCGCTGGTGCCACTCTCGCATTTTCTTCGGGCGAGCTACCTAGAAAGGCAACAGAAGAAAAATTAGCGGAATTGGCCTCCCTGTGTGGCAGTCCTTCTCACGCTTACACGACAGAAATCTGGTAAGCGCAACAATGAGCTCTGCTCTCCACGCGAACAGGCAAGGTGAAAATACCCCTGTAGTGTTAAAACAGAAGGAGAAAAAAAAAAGACAAAAAGGTGCTTCAATCAAAGCGAATATGCGCGTTGGGCGGTGCAAAGAACGAGCAGGAGTGGATGCTCACTGGTGACGCCAGCATCAACAATAGAGAAAGGTTAGTGCATGTAATCAAACTCCCTCAGACAACGGTGCACACTACAATAGTGGCCACTACACAGTATTCAAGAACGTGGGCTTTTCTCTCAGGTAGTTACGATGCCTCATCACTTCCACCACAAAATGTTGCAAAGTCATCTTGTCTCCATCCTCTACCCGTAAGAACCTTTGTGTATACGCGAAACATAGCAACGATGTCCTCAAGAGAACCCAAAGACCTATCCACACACATGTAATTCCCAACAAGATTTTCGAAAGCCCCATTGCATTCCCGAGCTCTCCCAAACAGATGGAGAATGACAGCAATGCAACCGCGGGTATGGCGAGTAAGGGCCTCGAAAGCCAGACAAACATAACAAGGATATTCTTCACGACGTAGTCAATCACCAGCAGTGCCTGTCCTCTCCTTTGTTGTATCTGGCCACCCATCATACGGTACAGTAAAGTGCAAGTCATTAGTATCAGCACAGATCGGGCAACGTACCCGGTAAAGGTGCAGTACAGCAGCTCTCCGTTATTATTGGTGATGTGGAACGAGGTCGAGACGACTAAAAGACAAAACATGACACACGATGTGTAGGACATGTTGTATCCAAGGACAATATAAGGCAGCGTCAGCCTCTGCGACATCTCATCGAGCGTGCGTGTGAAGGAACCAAGCACACCATCATGGCGTTTCATAACCTTCACCCGAAGTAAGGACAGCACAACGTGTGAGCACAAACGTGTATGCGAGTGGCTGTACGTGTCAGAGTCAATGAGGGGCTGGAAGCTGTGGTCACCAGGAAGCGACCTGGAATAACATAAAAAGGGGTGGGAACGGTGTCCTACTATAGTCCCCTTTAACGACAGCGGAAACACAAGGAAATATTGAACCGTAATAGACATCATTTCGACACATTAACGGGGCGGCATCTACCCCTACAGACGGTCAGCACACGGGCCCAAGCAAGGGGGAAGAAAGTGAACGGACGATACTTGGCTTGTGAGAAAGAGCAGCTGTTACACAAGTCGCAGCCACTCACAGATTCCACGGCCCCAATGACCTACTTCCTTCTGAAAGAAGGTGCAAGAAGGGGGGGGCCCCGGCCCCCCCCCCCCCTTGCTATGCGATACGTCTTATCTCGTGTCCTCACCTGTTTTACTCGAACGATCTCCTCGTCTCACCGCCGGGAAAGATCCTGTCTCATTGCACCCACCATGGTATTATACCGTGAAACATCAGCCAGCTCCTGGCGCTTCGCCTCCATCATACGGCCCCCCTCATCCGCACGATATTTTTCGTAATCCGGATACATTGGGCTCAACCGCTGGCTTTGCGCATAGTTGGCCCATGCCGCCAATAGAAAGCAGAGGTACCCATACCACGCAAAAGGATGACTTCGGCAGCTCGCAGTAAGACTAAAGGTGCGTAGAACACGCACCGGTCGAAGAAGGAAGGATGACATGGCGTTCCGTGTCGCGTACCACTAACCCCCCCGCAAAATCAGGAGGATCTGGTGCGATACCCTAGCCGCTTTTGCAAAGAGAAAGGAAATACAAATGTGTGACAGGTGGAGAGGTGAAGGCAGATCAAAATCGGTTGTGACGCAAAAACGGTCACCTCACGACAGATGGACAACCCATCCTGACGGCACCGAATAGAGAGCTAACGGTTATAGCACAACATCCGTTAACAGTCGTGACACTGTTACAGTACGGTCAACTTATCCATTGGCGGACACACACGCTCACACACACACGCACACACACACACACACACACACAAACACACACACTGAAACTCTCAGACCCACACACAACCGCCAGAGACCAGAAAGGAGCGGAGGAAAACGAGGAAGATGGAGACTATCCTCCATCACAAACACTTAAGCAGAGTATCCATCTTCTTCCTTTGGGGGGTTTGCTGGTTCACCGCCCCCCCCCCAAAAAAAAATATTAGAAAGCAAGATAAAGTGAAGCACACCCATACGCATCGACAAGGGCGAGACACTATTCTCCGCAGATCATACACAAACGCGTACGCACACGCCCCTTTTAAAACGCTAGACGCGTTGATCGGCTTCTTTCCTTACCCAACCCTTTGTTCCTACTGCTCACACGACGAACACGTGCACACGCTTTCACACAACACGTGTACGTATGGAGCAGTAGGGACTGACGCTTCAGAGGGAATACACATTCACTCCTTCAACACTCGGACTGGTACTCGCATCACAGGATGACAAGAAGTGACATCAGCGTCACTTAACATTCACGCATACACACACACACACACACAACAAAGAAGGTCTCATTCCCTTCAAATACCGCATACCAGCATCCTTTCACGCCGACTTGCCTGCCCGCCGGCGTTATTACCGCAACCGTTCCGTGTTACCTCACTGCCCGCCCCTTTCACACCCGAAGGCCATATTATGTCCCTCATGCCCAGCACCACATTCGTCTTAACTCCGCGCACAATCCCTGGCACATACATAACAGAGAAATTAGGTGGGGAAAAATAAAAGATGCACAGACATGTATTACACCTCACCCCCCATCCCTACTGCAACTACAAGCAGTACTGCACGAAAATATCTAGAAGCATCGTAGCTCATGAACACGCCCTCACAACGGACCGCTGACCATCGTCAAGGAAGGGACCCCCTGATGGGCGATGCTGCCTTCATTGGATGCATGAGTGTCGGGAGAGCTTCGCCTGTAGCCACAGATGACACAATCTAGGCTCCCACCGGCTTCTACCCTGTGCCTGGCTTCCCATGGTTGGCACTCGATGACGTTGACGAAAAGTGTAGCAGCCGCTTCCTAATGAAAATCGCTCAAGTCTTTCTTTTCCGTTTCCTTCTGCTTAAAACTGGAACCCGTTGGCCTGCATTCCCTCGTCTGCAGCCCCACCTGTGAAATCAACAGTGTCCCCAACCACCTCTGGCCCCATGTCATCGTCGATCGCAAAGTACGTCTCCAATATGCGAAGAGCCATGCTGTACACCTCCGTGACGGAATGATTCTGAAGTTTCTCAATATGGTCCACGCCTCCGCATGCTATCACCTGCTGAAGCACCACATTCGTGTCTTCTAAGCCAGCATTCATCTCATCCACACCCGCCTGCAAGAAACACTGCAAGGCTTCGAGGGCGATGATAACAATTTTGTGGTCATATGTGCGGAGTGTGTCACAGAGCGGGGGAATGGTTCCAATATTAACGAGATACTTTATGTGCTGGGTGGTGCCGCAGAAGGCTACATTCGCAATCGTCCATACCGCCTCCTTGCTCACCTGCAGGTTGACGGACGTTAGGCATGAAAGGATAGGGATGAAAATGTTCGCCTGGACCAGAGCCTCGATTTGCCCAAACTTGCCAGCGGCGATGTTAGACACCGTCCAGCACGTTTCCTTGCAGATGGTGGGGTTGTTGTGTCCCAAGAGCCCACACATGGCGGGTAGTGCGCCAGCATCGATGATCATTTGAGTCTGATCGTCCCTACCAGTGGCGATATTGCCGATGGTGCGGATCGCGGGCAAAGTCAACGACTCGGCAGGTGCTGAAAGGAACTCCACAATACGAGGAAGCACACCAGACTCCAATACGGCTTGCACACGCTCCTCATCCCCATCACTGATGTATGAAATACCCCACGCCGCCTCACTCAGCACCTGCTGGTCGTGGCTGCTCAACTGCACCGCGAGTGTGGGCAATGCAATGCGTACACTCTCCAGGTTTGGTTGCGGCTTGTGGCGACAGAGGTTAGCCACCGCCCACGTTGCGTTCCGTATCACATGAATCGGCTGATTAGGGGTACTGAGAAGGTTGAGTAGGGCAGGTATCGCGCCGTGACTAATCACCAAATCACGGCAACTTGCGCCATCCCCCGCGAGGTTGCCAAGAGCCCATGCAGCCTGATCATGACAGTCCGTATTGGGGGAACTAAGAAGTTTAACGAGTTTGGTGAGAACGTTACACTCCACAAGCAGTGACGTGCTCGCGGATGTGCCGGCAGCAATGTTGGTGAGCGCCCAGGCGGCTTCAAACTGCATTTCTGGGAAATCCCATTGATCAAGAAGCTCAACAAGCCGAGGGACTACACCACTCTGTGTAACAGCGTCGTAAGGTGGAAACTTCTCTACGGATAGCAACTTACGAATCATGAGGGTCCCGTGAAAGACTTCCTGACTGGTCTGTCCCTCCATCACCAACTGCGCAAACTGGGGGAGCAACGCAATCGGAACGGCACTGGGCGGCGTCTTGGCATCGTATGCCCACACATCCGTGAGGTTCACCACGGCCCCGCCGTCGAGAGCCTCGTCATGCTCGGAACGGAGGTGCTTCATGGATTCCTCATGGGTCTTGTGACGTAGACTGGTGAGCTGACGCTGGCGACGCTCCGCACCGGTCTTGACGTTCAGCCCCTGCTTCGCGCCCTTCTTGTCGCGCTTATCATCCTGGCCGCTGAACATTACACTGAGAAGATAGACGTCCTCCTTTCCCTGCCACCACGAACCAAGTATGCCGTCTTATCTCTCGGGAGCGCGCGTGTGCTGAAAAAAAGATTTACAGTCGTAGCAAGCAAAGAGCACGCTCAGCAAAAACAAAAATTGGAACAAGGATGGCACACTAAGCGTTTGTATAAATCCTTGCCTTGACTGTTGTTGGGATAAGCCCTACCACTCTTTCTCCCTCCAGCTGTCCTTCTGTGGGATATATATTATTGGTGTGAATAGCTAGCAAACTGCAAATAAGGGCGTATAGCTGGCAACAGAAGGCCACATTGGGATGGAGAAGTATCACGATGAAGTAAAAAGGGCCATCATCACTTAGAAGGCCAGCGACATTGCAGACACCGAGAAAAAAAGCAGCGATTACGGTGAAAGCAGCACGCCCTCGTTCAGTACGGCCAGACGGAATCCCCACCTCTCCACTATTTCCTGTAAAGAGGCAAAGAGAAAAGCGCACAAAAAGGGAAACAAGTAACTTTCCATTCACCAGCGTCCAACATACTACGTTACGCGTCCGGAATGCTAGTTGGGGAGGGGTACCGGCAATCGGCGCATCTGCTGGCTGTCACTGTCATATGCACCGTTAGCCGAGGAGCTATTCCCGCAGAGCTGCACCCCACTCGTTGGCATCTCTCCCCAGTTCCTTCAAGTCACTGGAGGTAAGCTCATGCTCTTTTCCACAGAACGCGCAACGAAGACTCAGTGATTGTCTCACTTCCTGCAGCATGTCGGTGGGAGCCGTCCTCAGGGCCTGAAGCACGCTGCTCTTAGAGCATCGGCAAAAAAAATCAACAGCTGTCCGCTCGGCCTCACCAGCGTTCAATTCGTAACGGATGTCGTCGATACCCAGCCACTTGCGAATAGGGCCCACTACAGTTGCCACACGTAACGGATCTTGGACGAATTGACGAGCCGCAACAGCGGCAGTAAACGATCCTTGGTAATCACCCGTCACAAGGCTAAGCCAGTCCTGGCATGCTGTGTGGTCCGCCTGCGCACGAGCAAGTAGTGGCACTATCCCAGGGGTAGGCGAATCGCGAGGAGACACAAGAGACGCACGCACAAGTGCCCGTTGGATCCGCCAAATATCGCGCTCTACCCGCTCCCCCGCTGCCAACGGCTGCACAAGCACGCCGACAGAGCAATGTTTTGGGGAACTTAGAGCAGCGTGCAATTTGCCTTCGTAACACGCACGCTCTTCAGCACTGACAGTACCGCTCAAGCAAGCCAATGTGCCATGGGGATCTAGCAGCCCCTGCTCCCGTAGCGCCAGATCATCCACATGGGTCAGTAAGCATACAGCTGTCGTATTGCCATCCGAGCGGCGAAAGTAGTTATAGCCGTGCAGTGTCATGTTGTGTTCAAAGAAATCCAACGAAGAACTCCGTGAAGTGCCCGCCAAATCTAGTCCAAGAGGCGGCGCTTGACCACACTGCGTACTTGGCGAACCTGTATTACCTACAGAAATGGGGAGCCTTTCTACTCGCTCCGGTATCAGCTCATCCAACCGTGCATATGTATGCGATACAAATGCCTCCCGCTCCCCGTAAAGGATGCGATTCACTTTTAGTTGAAACGGTTCAATTCCCCGCTGATGTAGGTCATGGTTCCGCTCTGCTCGAATGCAACAGCGACACTCACCCAGTGCCAAGGCCTCCGTGGCAATGGTTGCTTCTCTTCCGGTAAAACGAACTTCCACACGCTCTTCACCACTTTGTAGTGATGCCAGTAAGTTGGTAAACGTCAGGCTCGTCCCGATCAGCTGTAGAAATGGAACGTGTGCGCTGCCGTCCTCCAGTAAGGCGTGGCGAGAGATTGTTTCCCGCAGTGCGTTCCAATTGTTGCAAAACGAGACGCGCAGCAGACCATTTTTGCTGGGGACGCGTAAGGAAATGTCCCGAGTGCGAAGACGCCGCAAAATTTCTCCAGCTGTGCCCTCCTTCGTACCGGTATTCCGCGAGGCTTGCCGGCGCCAAAAGGATCCTCTCATCGTCTGCCAGAGATGGTGATGAAACAGAGAAATCTCTGCGCGATGTTTTCCAGCCCCCTCAAGGGGGCTCGGCACTCAAAGGGATCCTCACTAGTACGCTCTGGGAATAAAATGAGAGGACATGAAAAGAGAAAACGTGGCTAAAAGATCATGTGGACCCGCTGGGGAAGGAAACCGCCCCCACCCCACCCCTTCCCCCGAGCAACCCCCAAAATACCACTCGGTCTGTTCACGGCAACTTGTTCTCCCTCGATGGCCAACCCTTCTCCCACCTCTCTTCCTCTTATTGAGGTCAACGCTGCCCCTCAAATGGGAGCGAAGCCAATCCTACCTGCCATGACTTAGGACACGTAAAAAGCGCCGATGCTGTGTTCCTTGTACGTGGGCGGGCGGCTATCCATCCAATCCATTGCATTGACGGGCAAGAGCCCCATCCAATTCAACTTCATGAGGGCCACAAAAAAGGCTAGAAGACAACAGCCTATATAAATCAACCTGGACTGGTTAACAGAGCTACGAATCTGTGCGTCTGATGCAGCATCCTCTTCAAAGGTGGAGAACGCCTTACCTGCAGAGAAGATGCTCTGCATGGGGGTAATGACAGCCATGCCAACAAACATGATGGAAAAAATGCTCACCTCATTTCCAACCATCCACATCATGAACAGCGTCATTGGGAGTTGCTTTACCGGCTGCATGCGCAGCTCATTTAAACGGCGATTTACGTGCATACGATGCAGCTCTTGCTCACTGAGTTGAGACACTGCGGTCGCAGCTGCCTTTGATGCCATCGGTCGTACGTGTTGTCGGCGGTCGTAGATAGGATTCTCGGATTTCTCAACTATGCGCGTGAGCAGGGACAAGTGGAGAAAAAAGGAAGACAGCTGAAACCAATCAGTGGCCGCTAACAGTAATGCAGCTGGAATCAATAGTGGTGCTGGATGCGATGAAATTGTCCCACTGTGCGAGTTTGTAAGCGGCCCACCTCTGCTGCCATACAGCCACCGAAAACTGGCCAACATGGGGCAGACGATGTGCACCCTGAGGTGTACTGGGTTGTTGTTCGTCATTCAATGCACTCAACACCTTCACCGCTTACAAGTCCTTCATACACCAAGGAACAATGACACACCAAGCATCGCCATTCGGAATAGCATTGTATTATGGTGTATTTCAATAAGTGCAAACGAGAGCCTGTCATCCAGTCATTTTTTTTTTGCCACGCACATCCTTTAGAGGCCGCGCGGTTGTGTATGGTGTCTTCGGCACACACACACACACACTGAGCATATATATATTTATGTGGGCTCTACAGCAAACGGATCACATAATACTATTCCAACCAACAACGGAATCCACTAACGCACCCCAGCGCTGGAGGCGCTACCTACATGAAAACAAATATCCGAATGCATGCACACAGATGCATCCATCGAGTGACCTAGATAACGCTTCCTTTGCTACTCTCCTAGATTTTTCATAACGCATTCACCAACTGCCACGCCTAAACCTAAATCACAGTGTACTCTCGTACCATGTGTGAACGCCTACCGTAGGAGAGGGAAACGTTCTCTAACATGCTCTCCTACTCACACCCACATTGATCCACTACACCGACACCGAACACTCGCATGTGTGCGCATGTCCAAGACCAATTGAGAGATATCATCCCTCGCATCTCACTTACCGGCACGACCCTAGAATGGCCCCACACGGTGGTTGCCCGGTACCTGCTCCAAGCAACTATTGTAGCGATACTTCTGTGGTCCAACTATAAACCACCAAAAGAAGAATCCAAACATGGAACCGGCATACCTCGCGCTACGAAAGTCGGACACCATGATGACATCGTCGATGGTGTTGCGGAACCGCCATCGCCCATACTTCCTGACATTGCAAATGTTGTTGGCCCACGACCCGAAGCAGAGCATGCACGCCCCACAGGTGATGAGAGAGCCAACTATACCGAAGACGCTGTGAAATGACCTCCTGCCGGTACCGGTAAGAGGCGCACATAAAGCTGTTATAGGAACTCTGTGCGACCCTCGCACCGCAGCGCCATTCAAACGTCGGAGCATTCAAAGCACAGCGACGGATCAGTCTTCTTCTACCTACTCCAGCCTCTCTAGATTTGTGAGCAGCCTAATGAAAGTTCCTCAGACACGTTGGACAATCACACCTTGTCCCTCTTCATCAGACAGTTCGGGGAAACAAGGAAAGAGAGGGACGATATGGCAGCAAGCCAAAGAGGACTGCACCTCCGTTCCCCGCCGTCACACGTCTAGAGAGGATGGTAAGAAGGCCCTATTGCCTTTTCCCTCACAGAAAAAAGGGGGGGACATCAACGGCAGATGGCCGGAGAGCTCACGCTCCAAGAAGCTCCACTGCTGCACTGGCTAGAATAAAAGGTGATCCTCAAAATTCCTCAACCCCTAGCCCAGCCCTGCATGGCAACTTTGTCCATTACCGCGGCAGAGGTCCTCCTTCCTACTACTCTCCTGCAGCAGCACCGTCACTGGAGTTACCATGTACACCACTTGCACCGTGATGCTGTAAACTGCGAGAGCGGTGCCTCGGGGCATATCGCGTTCTGCTGGCAGCACCACAGGCAGCGGCTAACGCGGCATGATAATCCTCCTCGTAGTCTTTCATTTCAGCCATGAGGGGAAGAAGAAGATCCGCGGCGGTACTGCCGAGCTCTTCTATCACCAGCCCGCATTCCCACGGCGAGGTCCGCGCAGCGATCGATGCCCGGGAAGCATCGGGGGTACGCCCCAAGGACTCACCCCGCTTTTCTACTAGAGCCATTTGCAAGCTGCGGCACACCATACGGCGGTGATGTACGGGTAGGTTGGGCACAAAGATGCACGCCTTGGAGACAATGTACCGCCAGAACTCCTCCGGCGTCAGTTTTTTCTGTGGCTGTACAGTAAGACCCGTCCTACATTCCTCCCTCTCCATTGCGCTGCATTCCGCTGGGGTGCTGCAAATCGGAAACTGGTGCACGGAGCGCATAGTCAGTTGGCGCAGTTCCCTTTTGTGGTGCGGTGCACGCGCAGAGGGGAAGTCCTCGGGGGGAGCGAGTGTGAATCCTGGCAGCCGCGCCAGCGAAGTCACTATTTTCAGAAAGTGATACGGGTTTGTGAAACGATTGTCACGGCTACGGAGAGCGACGGCAAGACCCCAGGTAATGCGGAAAAGCGCGTCACGCTCCTGGAGTAGATTTGGACAGGATGATGTACCAACCCTCAAAGAGGCTGACTCGGTTCCTCTTCGATGGCATCGGCCATCAACGCGATTGTAGGGCGGCCACAGCGTTGGTAGGAAGACACGAAGAAGCGAAAAGCCGTGCACGACAGCAGTGAAGTTCATGCTACGCCGTTGGTTTAACGCAAATAAAAACACACGGGTTGCAAGGTATGCATTGGTGAGCTGTGTGTGGGACGCACGATCATCGATCCGGCTGGCTGATATCGCCTGATGCGCCTCATGACAATTAGATGATGCATCAACACGCGCCGTATGCGTGTTGTGAACCATCGCAGCCTCACGAATGCGGATGCTGAGCTCCTCCAGCACTGCTGCGGTCGCATCCTCCACACGTATAAGTGCCAGCACCTCTAGTGCACTGAGGGCGTCCTCCGCAGTGGCAATCGCGGCGCCGATGGAAGGAGCTGCTCCAGTCTCCATTGCACCCATAGCGCACTCGGATACATTAGAATCAGTTGGCCCGTGCAAGGGTGTCTTAATGATAAAGAAAAAAACAATCCGCTCCATCGCTACATCGGCAAGAGCACGACGAAAGTTTGTTAGCTGAGAAGATACAGCTGCTGTGTCCACAGAGGGAACCGAGGTACTCTCCGACTCACAGTTTAGGTCGTTCGTGCCAGTCCTTACACGCTTTTCATCGCTCACCCCACGCTCCAGACGTGCTAGCTCTCGAGACATGTATTGCAACGAGCGAGTAACATCAATCCCAGAGGAAACGGATTTCTCCGCAAGTAGTGCGTCAAGGGCAACATGCAGAGCGGAAAGCGGCAAAGTTAGGGCATCATCCGACAGACCATGGTGGGCCATGAAACCAAAGTCGCGTCCTCGAAGTGAACAGCAGAGCACGGCGCTTTCTGCATGCTGACGCCAAAAGGCCCTGAAGCTCTCACGGCGCCGTAGGCGTTCAGCTTGTTCTCTAGCCTCACCGAAACGAATGCGATGGCGCTTGCACTCCGTGAGAAAGTGTGAAAATGAAGCCACACCTGAAGGCCCGACACCGTCGTCTTCTAAGGGCCCTGCGCAACCAGAGTGAACAAGCTGAACGGAGGTCACGTTGCTTAGAGCCTCCTTGCGCACCACCTTCAACCGGTCGTCCGCTAACCGAAGGTAGGAAGCCTGCGCGGAAGGCAAGGGTGAGTGAATCTGCTCAGCACGTGCTCGTGTAGGATGCTTCGATACCTGCTCGAGCACTGCGAGTCGCTCCACTTGCTTTAGGGTTTGAGTAAAGCCCCCGTGGCCGTGTCGAGCAACACATCGGCACGTAATGTGCATGATCAGTAGATGTGTGAATAGCAACACGGATACTTGGAACAGGGTACGGCTCTAGTTAGTTGATGCTCGCGCTGCCGTGAGCAGTACTGCGCAGGTTCATGCACTGCTACACCTGGAAGCACAAAAATACCGCCCTACCTTCCCTCTTCAGTTCCGCAATTCAAAAGTCACGTAGAGCAAAAGTGAAAAGCTAAGAGGGGTGTCACTTCAGAAGGTTTTGGGCACACGGCTTCCCTGATTTCCTCAGCCCTTGCTGCGCGCATTCGTGATGGTATGCAATCACATCGCAGCTGTACACATTGCTACCACCCCACCCCCTCCTCCTCCTTCCCATAGCACTGGCAGGAAGATTTCATTTGTCGCGCCTTCACCACACTGCTTTCCAGTGTACCACAGTTCCATTTGTCTCCATTGCCTCAGTAAGGGTTATCTGCAGGCGGCTCAGCTCCCGCTGTGTGACCTGTGCCACAAGTGAACCACCAACCAGTGGTAGCCACCAAGGCGCATTGTCTACTGGCACTGGCTGCAGAAACAACAGCCCCCCTCCCTCCGAGGCTGAAGTTGTACTGGAAAATGAGGTGAGGGATTCCTTCTCGCTGCCACAACAACCACTCATACTGGAGCGCCCATCACTACTGCAGGATGGCACCTCTTCCACTTCATTGGAGGACTCATCGTACGGGGGGGACATTGCACGGTGGCGCTTCGGAGGAGGCCCTGCCAAAGTGTTCTCCACAGCCTGGCGCTTCCGATCCCTCATGGCCTTACAATCCGCAGTGCCTTTAGGTGGCCCACTGCTACCCATCACGTGTACCCCCATACCGCATCGACGCACAACCTGCTGGAGCAGCTGTTGAAATAGGGGCACCCGAAGCGCTTCCCCGGCAACGATAGCGGGGAGAGGGCCTTGAGCCATAATGCGAGTCAGCAGCTTTTCTATTGCCCCTGGTGTTTCCCTCTCTTCCTGGGTGTAACGGCTGTACCAGTCACCTGGGCTCGTTTCCTCCGGCGGCAAACTTCCAGCACTGTGTGCATCACCTGCGGCAGTTTGGTTCCCAGTGGCCCTGCTGCTCTTACAAGCGTGGAACGATGACATAACATGTGCATACACCGCAAACCCAAATGTGGAAATCAATTCGTCCCGAAAGCGTGGCTCCGTCAGGTCCAACTGGTGCAGAACCTGGTCAGAAACGGAAGCACGTAAAGCAACGCCGCAAGATAACTCCAGTGCAGCGCCATCCCCATTATCCCTCACTGAGGGTGCGATGGGGTTCACACGTGGCACTAGGTTCTGAAGACCCCCTGCTTTGGAGGCAGCGTATTTAACGGTACTCCCATCGGTTACGTGGCCAATGCACAAGTGACTGAAAGAGCCGTGCAGAACGATGCCATCTGCCATGCCACACGCCAGGCAATCGGCGACAAGGTCGGAGAGCACCACCACACTCCTCGTCTGCACGGTGCCATGGAACAGAAACAGTATGAGGTGTTCCTTGTACACAGAAGTGCACTGTATCGGAAGCACCGCAATAACATGGCGGCTGCGCAGAACTTTGTGCATGCGAGCAGCGAAAGCGGAATCTGCTGAATCCTGCATGACTGCTGGCATGGTGTCTTTACACGTAGGATGAAGCCCACTGCCCGCGTACACAGCTTCACCCTCCCTGACGGAACCGTTTGAGGTCGCCCATCTCGCACCCACAACGTCTAGCTGTGGGTAGTGCACCGATACAAAATACGCCAAAAACTCGGTCGTAATCGGCTCCTCAGTGGGGTACGTAGGTTGAACGTCACCTGCTTCGCAAATGTAGGTCCCACACTGCCCCAAGTATACAACCACAGGGTCTTCGGGGGCAGCAGGTGATGGGCCAGCACCAGACATACCCTAGACGACCTGCACCCGTAATCAGCCCCGCTGCCCTGCAATGGTGCAAAGTAAGAGGAAATGAAAAGAGAGAACACCACAGTGCATTGAGAAAGAGCGATGACGAAGTTCAAAAATTTGAATCAGAAGCAGCAAATCAGCCAGTGGCCGAGTGCCTGTCCAGGTGTTGTAACGAGTCTGTAGAACAGACCCCATACCGTATAAATAGAAGAGGCAAATTAAAGGCTGTGAATGCTTGAACACCACAGACATGTACACACACACACACTTATAATGCCCTGGTGATGAAAGCCACCTCACCGTGGTGCCAGGGTCCAGTACCCCGTCGCGGGGGAAGCCAAGCGTTAGCACTACTCCCGGTCCCAACGGACTGGGGCTGGTGGCCGGCTGGCGGCTACCAGAGAAAGAGCAAATCTATTCACCGGCGCTCTGGGGTGAACGTAGATCAAAGACAGCTCTCCCGCACGTGCAGATGAGAGTAACACCGACGATAAAACAGCACTTACAATGGAGAATCACTTCACCTTCTTCACCTTCCGTTCGGGCATAGCGACAGCTGGAGGTTTTTCTGCCACCTTATTTATGGAGTCCGTGTAACCCTTCATCACCTGAATACCAAAGCTAAGAACACCCAAAACTATCAACGAGCCAAAGTACCACCGCGGCTTCTCCTTCTCGTTGCGGTCATACAGCTCCTTGCTTGGGCTCGTGTACCCATGAACCCACAAATACTCGATCGGATTGGCGCCGAATGATGACAGCGTCAGATGTGCTGTAAACTCGTGTTCTGTGAAGAATCGCACCAGCAGTGATCCCTTCTGGTGACTTTGATGGTTCAGCTGCACGGCAGAGGATCCAGTGCGAGCGAGCGGCGGTACATCGCTAAGAGGCGTCCCAGTCATCGTTAACGCCTCCTGCTGGAGGGCAAAACTGGTTGTCGCCACTGGCTCAGCCGAACCCGTTTCCATTGCTTCCCGCGCGCTCCGTAGGCCATCTCCGTCTGCAGGAAGGTAATAGATGGAAGCTTTGCCGCGCTGTGCTCCGGCGTGCTGTAAATGGATATCAATCGTCAGCAGTGTAGGACGTTCGACTTGCAGGTCGGCGTCAGTTTTCTCTTTATTGACCGAGTACGCGGCGATGGCGGACAGTCTGTCGTCCATTAACTCCCGCTCCCGGCTGAAATGGGGGAGTGCCCTTTGCTTTGAGCTATACAAGACGGCATCACCCTTGGGAATGAGCTCACCGCTTAGGCGATCAGGAAAGTTGGGGAAGCTACGCATACGCAGTGTCGCGTTAAAAACGCCGTGGGAGCGTGTGATGACGCTAAC
Organism: Blechomonas ayalai; assembly: GCA_020509355.1. Lineage (NCBI taxonomy): Eukaryota > Euglenozoa > Kinetoplastea > Trypanosomatida > Trypanosomatidae > Blechomonas > Blechomonas ayalai. Next base: position 95,268 of record JAIZPF010000002.1, on the reverse strand, counting down.
ATCAAAATCTTGGTTCAGGGTAGCTCCAAGAGAAGGAAATTCCTTCACAAGGTTACTCTTTTCCGCACTTACGGACGATATAACCGTAAAAGCGGTTAGGAAACTGATTATGAACGCCGTGGAAAGCGACATGTCGAGAGTTACACACACGTGTTCTTGTAAAATAACTGTAGCACTGTGGCTTTTGAAGGCAAGGAGATATAGGGGAAAACATCGGGGAGAAAGCAGGCAACTGCAGACGTATATCCACGGCGCCGAAGAATCTCGCGAACATCCAAGAGGGTACACACAAGTGAATGCTGGGAGGGAGACTGGGGAGGGGGCGATGAGAGGATCGGACAAGAAATCATTTCCAACCACGACATGCCATCGAGGGGCAAATCAAACAGGCGGAGCGGACGCTAAAGAAATAATCACAGTGTTACTGCTTAACTACATGCAGGAGGAATGCAAACCCAAGACTGTAGCGCATCCTTGGTGCGCAGTAGAAAGTCTCCGTAGGGAAACCATCGCATAGCAAACGCTGCTGGGGGCGCCCACAGAAGCTTTTGCAACGCAGATACCCCGTATAATTGTGCGGTGACAATGATATGATAAGGCCCTGTCACATGGGCATTTTACAAGGGCTCAACAGCGAAATTGAACCGCGTCCACCTGTGCATAAAAAACAACAACAGGAAAAGGAAAAACAACAACGCCAGCCCTGTTCCTCAGTGCGAGGAGACAACACAGCAGCACTGTTTACGCCTCCTTTGATGAGCGCACACGAGGGGATGGTCAAATGGGAGTACAAAAAACAACAACAACGTCGCACTGGGAGTGGGGCACTATGAGCATGAGCACAACTCGGATGCGTCTGGCATTCAAATAAGGTGTAGCTGCTCGTAGGATTGCACAGCTCCTCACTTCCTTCTATGGTTTATGATAGAATAGTGAAGGGGGAAGAGATGCATACATGTCATGTGTGGGGCTTGACCTTTGACGTCCAGCAGGAGACAAAGCGCGTTTCTTCAACGGTTCATCGGAAGCGAAGCATTGCTTATCCGTCGAGCAGAGCTTTCTCGGCAAGAGGGAAAGGTAAGACAAGGTAGACAGAAAACAGCAGTAAAAAAGAAGCATATGCAGCAATCCGGACTTTGGCACCGCTGATAATTTGCCCTGCATTACACCCCGAAGAGGAGGCACAAAAGCGCAGGCAAAATCTGCAGAGAAGACTCTTCCGTGTGGTAAGCCATGCGCTTTTAGTATTCAGGTTAGCGTCACTGATGGGGTGAAGGAGGCCTTCCTTCTCGCACCCTGCAGTCTTCCTTGCAACACCACGGCATTACAGCGTCGCACATTCGCACTAAACCCATTTCTGAACCAAGATACTGACGGACAGATGGAATGACATTTCAATTAATCAGTCCTCGTTAGTTACAACCGGTAAATAAAAGAAAGGCATTCTTTTTCTTTATTCTAGTAAAAGGCATAGGTAGGGTATGGGCGCCACGTCCCAGTTCTGGTGGCTATCCTGGCCTTCTTCTCTTTCTTGTCAGTAAAGAGGATAAGTCCTGCTCCGCCTTCGCACGACTTAAGATCTCCTCCAATTCAGCCTTAAGGGCCCTCGGATAGTCCGGTCCCACGTTGCCTTTCGTCTCCACAAAAGAATGGTGCTGTAGGCTCTCAATAATTGACGCCAGACGATCCATACCGCTACTCGTTTGGCCCCCACTAGCAACCAGCAGCACCATCATGTACGCATTGAAGGCGGCCTCGGTAAACTTGACGTGCTCCGTCACAGCGCCCAGGACGACGCGTGTTGCAGCGTACAACACCAGCAACTTCTTATGCGGATCGTCATTAAAGCAGTCATGCAGGCGCTTGGCAACACAACCAAAGACATGCACCGCTTTCTGTGGTGAGTACAAATTAAGAGCCTCATCCAGGCGCTGCTCACTCTCCTCCCCAACACAGTTGTCCACCATGCTGCAAATAGCGTGTACCTGGCTTGGGCTCATTTCCAAGTCTTTAGCACCACAACCGTTGTAGGTGGTCCCTAGCAGCGAATGCAAGCGGGCGTCCAGGGTTAACTGAGGGACAGGGCGTTCCCGCGTAAAGACAGCGGTGGTGGCGGACGTGCTAACAGCGCCGCCAATCTGCCCCATCGCGGGAAGAGTCAAGGCTCCCATTCCACCGGACGCGCCACCGACTGCCCCTGCCACCAATGCCCCAGTGCTCCCGTTCAGGTCATTCGGGCTCCGCATCATAGAATCCAAATCAAACTGCGTAGCCCCCCCTTCACGTCTATCTGCCATAGTCAAGGTATGGTTCTGCTTGCCAAAGTTCACCCGGATGGGGACGCCATTAATGGTGGCATTATGCAAGGCTATGCGGCACACCCGCGCGTTGTCAATCGTATCGAAATGGCCAAAGGCGATGTTGTTACTGGAGATGTGCTTGGCGTTGATGAACCCCTCAAATGGAGAGAACAGGTCCTCCAAGTCCTTGTCGTTCGCGTCGGTCGGCAGCTGCCCTAGATACACCACATTTGTTGGGACTTCGTTGGCACCAATGCCATCCGATGTCACCTCCGTCTTGCTGCGCTGCGCATGGCCGTAGTTAAGAGCAAGCACCACACCATTTTCGATTGGGCGGCCCGACATTGTTTGCAGCGCCAGGGTGCAGTGCTCCACCGTGTCAAAGTGCACAAACGCCATGCCACCTTTGTCCATGCGGGAGACAAGCGTCACAGTGCCGAACGCCTCAAATACCTCGCGGAGCTTGTCGTCCGTAATGAATGGTGGAAGACTGCCCACCCATAGCACATTCGTGGGATCCATCTGCTCACGCTCGCCACGAGCACGTCGGGGAAGCCGATCGCCGCGGTCATCGTCGATGCCGTCATCCCCACGTGATGGCCGCGGGGGCCGATGCTCAGGATCGTAAGGCATCGCCATTTCCTCCGCCGTGTATTCGAACATCTTGCCGTAGTTAAATGCCGCCTGTCCCAGAGTGCCTCGCTGCGACAGAGTCTCTACAGCCGCTCTCGCCTCCTCCACCCGCCGAAAATGGACAAAGCAGTAGCTCTTCTCCGCCTGCTTGGCGATGCGCATGACTTTCCCAAACTCACGCAGCTCTCGGCGCAGGACATCCTCTGAGTGCTGTACAGGATGAAGGTTGCCTATCCACACAGTGTTAGTTGGCTCCCGCAGCTGCATCGGTTCATCCTCAAACCGTCGGTGGTGAGAGCGGGGGCCGAAGCGTCCCCCACCACGGCCGTAGCCGCCAGGTGGGTGGCGCTCACCCCTGAAGTTGTCGTCATGGCCCCCACCGCCGTAATGGCCACCCATGCCAGCGGGAGGGGTTTGTAGATACTGGTTCCCCGGTGCTGGGTATGGCTGAGGAGGAGAGAGGTACTGTGGGTGGCGGCCATCATTATATGGCATTCCACCCTCGCCCGGGCGGGGAGCGCCTTGCGGTGGCGGTGGGCGGTAGTGCTGCTGCATCGTAGGCTGCGGAGGAACTCCACCGGGAGGCATTGGGAATCGGCTACCATCGATAGGAGGGCGAGCCAGACCGGGAGGCATTGGTGGTATGGGGGCAGCAGGTGCTTTAAATCCTGGTGGCATGGGCGGCATGGGAATATTTGGAGCCTTAAAACCGGGCGGCATGGGAGGCATAGGGGCCGTACCCGGTGGACGGGGCGGTAGAGGCGCACCTCCCGGAGGCATTGGAGGACCACTCATCCGATGCAATACGACTAATCTCTTTTTTGAACCCTTTCCTACTGATCTAGTAACGATCCTACGTGAAATATGCTTGCACTGCAGGCTGAAATGAACACACTGCGCAGGTACACCAGCGCAGGTGGGAAAGAAGTCGAAATTTTATATGGGCATTGAGATGTTGTCGGTCGCTCTTAGTGCGTGTAGCGCAACGTGGGCATGGCCACTTGTCATATCTGTATCAGGCACAGGGGCCAGCCCTGCACCGGTCTGGTTGTACACACACTGTCACAACCTTGATTTCTGGCACGGTGCACAGCTGAGAGTTCACGCACCCACATCTCTCCACATCTCCCCTGTTGTTGCCGGTCGCCTTACCGTGGTGCGAGGGTCCAGTACCCCGACGTGGGGGAAACCAAGCGCCGGCATTCTTCTCGGTTCTAATGGACTGGGGCTTCTAATCACCTGAGGAAGGCCAGAATTTATTCACTGATGCTGTGGGGGGTGAACGTAGACCAAAGACAGCTCCCCTGCATATGAAGTCGTGCTCCACCCAGTATGAATTGAGGTAGAAGGGTACAGCTCGTGCAGGTTAAATACACGTGCAAGTAAAAAAAGCACAACACAAAAATAAGAGGCAAAACTGAGCCATTGTTGCTAAGCAAGCCTCGGTTTTCACTCACACCGTCCGCAAAGTACGTGCGGAGTTATGTTAATTCGTCACTCCTCCCTGGCCCATTCTATGTGGTGCAGAGAGTGCTGGCAAAACAAAAAAAAACGCTGCGAGGCAGGAATGCAATGCACCTTATGTGCACGGCCTCAATCGCTCCCGTCAGGGCCCTCGTCATCGTTGCGGTACCTACGAAGTGGTCTTCTGGCGCAGTACCATCACCGCATCGTTCAGCAATGCGTACTCCATCCGCAGGTTTCCCTCACACAAGTAGGGTAGTCTAGTCCAACGAACTAATTCAAGCCCGCAAGGTTGTAATACGTTCTCCATTAGCTTGATGAGAGAGTCCTCATAGCTAGCCCCTTTACAGCATTCGCCCCCATCCATCGGCAAACATTCCGCAGGCGCTCGCTGTCGGCCACCGTCCTCGACAAAGGGACACCACGGCAGTACTACTGCCAGTAGTAGAAGCCCCCCAGGAGCCAGCGAGTCTCGCATTTCACGCAGCAGAGTCAGCGGTGTACTCGCGCGGTCTAGCACATTAAGACAGGATATAACATCGTAGTAGCGCCTCTCCCCAGTTCGTGAGTGATGAAAAGGATCCTGGTAGCCTAGCACCTCGTACCCTCGCCGCCACAGCCTCCACCTCATGGGCATGGAGTATTCGGTTACTGCGATGTGCTCAAATAGTGGCTCCAACTTGGACGTCACGCCGCCGTCGCCTGCCCCAATGTCTAGAAGCGTGGCAAATTTAAAATTAGTAGGAAGTGCCTGATCGAGGGCGACTCCAGGCGGGCGAAGGAAGACGCGTGCTTGTGCCGTAGACATGACAAACATGCCACCACGGCCCATTATGCCATTGGCAGACGTGCGCGACATGAAGGACCTTAGTAACTGTGTTATCAGTAACTTGGTGACACTTACGTCACTCGCCAGAAGCAAAAATTCATTCGTCTCCGAGTCACGGAAGGAGAGCTCAAAACAACTCCTCAGAAAGTGCGGAAGCTTCGCAAGTTCTGGTACGTAGCGGATTACTGGCCGCCTACGCTCCCCGTTCTGATACGTGGCAAGCTCATTCACAAGAGATCGCATGTTCGACAACGAGCCAACCCACTTCGAGCTACAGACACAGAGAAAAGGTGCAAGTTGTCTAAGCAGAAATGACGTGCGTGATGGCCTTGTGTTTTGGTGCTGTGTGTGTGTTACCCTATTTGGTCCACTGGCAAGGTGAGTGCAGTGCTCACTTTGTGTAAGCGCAGAAAGAAAAAGCCCACAGTCACGACCGAAACAAGCGACATACAGCGTTAGGTCATCGTGAAAGGAGAACAGACACGTCATGCAAACCAGCAAATCAGTAACCTGAGCGCAGCAACGCATCGCGCCCGGCTATGCAGTACCCCTAAGCCGATACAAATCGGGTGCTAGATGCTTCTCATGGAGGCCACCTGTGGGGCGCCATCACCTCTTCGACTAAGGGTCTCGTTATCCTCACCCCACCTCAATGGAAGGGGGAAAATATATGTATATAATCGCTTTATACTTCACCTCCGTACAAGAAAAGAGAGCCAGTTTTATTTTCCTTAATATCCAAAAAAAAATCGCTTTTACTTAGCCGCCGTACAAGAGAACAAACACTATAAAGGGAATCATTAGCTAAAGAGACAATAGAAAGCAATCCCCATACAGTATTCCCTGATGCCAAAGCGTGTCCATGACCCAAGATATCTGGCAAGATACGCCCCCATCTATGGCAATCGCTCCCTCTTCTACCATTTTCTGGGCACTTTCCATGTGCCCAACGATTACGTACGTCAATGACACCCTGAAGAGGAAAAGAAGGATGTGAGTTTGTCTCTCTGCCTCCACGACAAGAGGAACTGACACCATGCTCATCAGAAGGGCAGCCACAGCCAAAAGTATAGCCCCACTATCACGCTCGCATATACATCTTTTTTTTCAGAGCATCCCCCTTCACTGGCAATACACAGTATATTCTTGTAACAACCGACTCTGAATAGCATAACTTTACTTTTTTTCCGTGCCAGTGGGGCTCACCGATGGCTATCTATGCTAATAAGCCCGTTCATATATCCCAGAGCGACACCGCAAATAACAGTTGCAACCTACAGTGCAACACACCAACACCATCACATCTAGTACAGCCACAAGAAACCAGCGAGCATAACAGAGACTCCGATTGATTCCAACGGACGTATACGCCAGTGTCACACAAATGCATATCCGTGTGATACCGCACTTGTAACATACGCACCGACCGCACAATATCTAGCGTAGCATTTACGCAGCATGATGCCGCACACCATGTACCTTCGCCCTCACATATTAATCGACAGCTGATAACAAAAAAAAAGAAGGAAGAAAAGATGCTAAACAAAGAAACAAACACAGAGAGAAGAACAGATACAAAGGACACCATGAATCGCTCCTATACCACCACCACAACGTAAAAGTGTGCACTAAAAAAGAGTTCATCATTCCCAGTGGCATTTCATTAACCGAAAACGTCAAAACTAAGCAAAAAAAAATAATGATAATAATCCGCAGTGACATAATTTCATATGAAACACCAGACACCTAGTAGTAAATTGCGAAACGAAAAAAAATGGGAAACATCCATAACGAATGAAACAAAACAAAATAACACTAAGCAAATCCCTGTAGTGGCCAGTGCGGGGTACAGTTTCACTTGTAAGAAGGAAAAAAAAAAAAAGATGCAGTGAGATGCAAAAGGTGATGGGTGCCACCCAGTGAAACCATTATATGCCCTTCAAGTAGTATAACTACCGCCTCCGACTGCACTTAATACCGCTCGACACCCATTATGTGAGAGCGGCATTGATGTACCACTCTTTCCATAATTCGAGCTTCTCAATGGATTATGAATGGTGTCATTTGACCAGAGAACACCACTTCAGGCGGCAGAGGTAAATAAGCGAAGACGCTGTGACAGTGTGGAGAGATCCAGCAAGTACAAATTCTGGAGACGCCGAGGGGTCATCTGTTCTGCGAGTGTCCTCACGCCGCAACGTGGCAAACCGAGAATAACGCAAAGTAAGGTGCAAATCACTAGCACCCACAATACAGAAAGAACGGCATTTCGGACGGCACTCCATTTGTTTCATACATTGCTTTTCTGTTATGGTGGTCCGTTGACTATCGCCAAAATAGAGCCAGCATAGCTATCCGCGTTACGTAACGTAGCGGTTCTTCTCGCTAAGTCAGCTACGACGCATTTTTCCAGAACGAAAAGATGGTCGAACGCCACCCACGGCGGTAATATCACTTCATCTCTGGCTGGCATCCAACAGTTTTCGCAACGCCGCGTTTTCCTGACGCAGACGTTCAATTTCATCCGGAGGCGGCAGTGTGGTATGTGGTGTGGAGAGGGCCTGATTGGCTCCGAACGGTTCAGCGGGAGAGCCTTCATCAAGAACCTGAACTGGTGGAGCGGTATCGTTAGTGTGAAGGATGTACTGCTTCCAAGCATCTAGTGCAGGGCCATCGCCCGACGGCTCACGCCCAAGCTCTCGTACTGCTGCAAAAAAGGATTTTAGACGTTCTTGCACAGCTGAGCTTCCATATTCACTAAGCAGCTCCTCCATCCGCCCAAGCAGGGCGCTCATAACACAGTAACCAGGGCCACAGTGTTTTGCATTCAGAGCAACTTCCAATGCTAGCACCCGAAGTTGCATTTCGTAGGAGTTGCTAAAAAATTTGCCAAACTCATCTAGAAGAGACTCCATCTCTTGCACCTCTGAAGCAGTGGCAAGGGTGGAGGTCACAGAAGAAGACATGGTGCAGGATGCACCGGCCCTGCCCACCGTTTGTGCACCATTATGGGTACGCGATTTGGATGGGCTCGTTGTAAAAGTGGGCATTCTGTGTTTAAGGGCATGTTCGTAAAATATGGACGTGCCAATTTCGTTCTCCGGAAGCGGTGCATTTGAACTCGAGGGGGGCCCATCGCCATCAGTGGCTGGGCCCGATGTCATCGGTTGGGCTGTACTACCCTCTATCGGGCAACCATGCTGATCCTCTGTCTCCGCGCTATTGCCATCGATTGGTACGAGCTCCACAAGCGTCGCATCTCGCGCTCCGTTACATGCGGATGGAGAAGAAGGATCCATTGTGGATATACTTTGTAAACTCCCCCCTTGACTGCTGCTATCCATGTCGAGACTGTTTGCCGAAGGAGAACGAGAGTCCAGTCCCTTAGTGTGGCTTGCAGACGTTGCCTCCAGTTTATCACCCAATGACGGGGTGTGCGTGCGCCGTGAAGCGCCACACCTGTTCTTTCCTTGAGTACCTGAACACGAGGTACCATCTTGCATCCTACAGTATCGTTGGAGGTCGCTCAACTGAGAGAAGTATGCGGGCCCGTGAGAGTGAAGTAGTACACGTGGACGGCTCCGGGTGTCCGTAACGAGAATACCGATGCCCGTAGAGCGGGGGTTACGGCTTGAACAACTCGCACATTCTGGAAATGCTGTCCCTCTTGAGGGCAAGCAGGCACCCAACACGTCCTCGTCGCCTTTTCTGTATGCACCTTGACTAGCGTGACGCCGTTCACGCGCTTCGTTCAGTCGAAGATGCCCTGTCCCTTCCTGTGCCATGCAGGGAACCTCCCAAGTGGTTTGTTGGGTAGATTTATTCATGTAATAGGGGCGACCATCGTTCGTAAGGCACTCCACCCACCCTGCGGGCAGCGACGGAGGTATACGGTGTGCGTCTACCGAGGTAACACGAGCAACGGTGTACATGCGGGTTCCCATCACAGCAAAGAACAGGTCCCTCCGCAGGCGATCCAATTCGGTCACGGAGTTGTACGCACACACAAGAACCGAGGTGAATATATTCCCCAAATACAACAGAGGAACCAACAGAACGGCAACGTTGTGATGGAGCGCTGGGGGCATGGGGATGTTCTGAATAGATGGCCACTTTGCCTCTTCCCCTTCAGCCATGGAGTGGCTGCGGGTAAAAACGGTGGACGCGAGCCACTCCTGCACGGGCCGATCCTCCCCTAAGCAGAGCATAGACATGGTGGCACAGCGGCGGGTGTCCGTAAATGCTGTAAGGCAGAATAAGAGTGACGAACCAGATTCGGACTGCAGACGTGACATCTCTAGCGCGTGGCACAGGTTTGCCAGGCCCACATCAAGCGCTATGAGCGCGTCATTCAAGGTGTTTGCCTGCCTCACTTTGGCGCCCACAGTAAAAGCGTCGGCCGTGTGAGAGCAGCCTGACGGGGTGCCGCTGGTAATGCTATCAATACTGTCGTCCTCAAAGACCTTGGGGGCCGGCTGAGGAGTCACGTTCAAAATAGGCGTTACGTCGTTGTTCGATAAGTCGAGGAGATCCACTACTTTGGTAGAGTCAAACGCAATGAATGAAGCCTCCATGCGCACAAAGCGGTAATTAATAGGATCTGACGGCAAAGCGTTAATCGTAGCCGACCGCGGTTGGCAGCAGCTGCCTGTACGTTCATTGCTGGCATCGTCTGAACTGCAAATCTCATGTGCAACGTCCCCTCCTATGTCTCCTGAGGATTTGGTCTTGCGTGTTCCAACATCCGCCAGGTTTACGCCACCCCCTGTGGTTCCAGCTTTGGCGCGGTGTGAATGTGTCTGTGCATCGACCTGCTGTGCGAAACTGTTCATCATCATCCTAATACCATACGGCAGCAGGCCGCACTCCTGTGGGGTTCCAATCAAACCAATTTGCTTCATTTCTTGTGTGGCACTGTACACCAGCACCATTGCATTTACACAGCGGTCCATAACAGCGGCAACTGCGGGCTTGATAGTGGATGCGAAGGCCGGTTCAAGAGGAGTTCGTAAGCGGTACTGCAACGGGATCTCTGACGTTCCCCCAGTCAGAGATGCAGCCAGTTCAACAGGCTCGAACACCGCATTGGTAAAATGCTGTAGAAGGTTTGCCCCGCCTTTCGTACGACTAGTATCAAGCACGGCATCAATGCATTGCTGAACCACCTGCGCACTCTCTGGATTTAGGGTGCCATCAGCGAAAACATTACTTACCTTTGTCATTCGTTGCAGCGTCTCGGCATCATACCTCACGGGGACCAGGCGCACTGGTACGGCATGCGCCTCATCTCCCAAATGCGTGCCGGGAGCTTCAGGCGGGGCAGCCCCTTCCGTGAACGCATTGCTATGTGAAGCTACATGATGAGGATTCACGGATGCAGTGGGGTTTTCTCCGTGCTGCACCTCCAACGCCCAGGGTTCCCCCACAAACGACTGCAAAACCACATTGACAGTCCAGCGAGAGCATCCTGAAACCTGGTGAGAAACCCCAACAGGGGTTATACAGGACTCCGGATGTGCAGAGTTGTGTTTATTTTCCCTATACTCAGGGTTTGGCAAACCACAGAGACAGGTTGAAGTATCTGTTGTCTCTGTGTGTCTCGCCTCCCCGCTATCTAATTCCGTTTCGTTTATCATGGAAACAAGTATGTATCCACGCCGCGGGGAAGCAGTTGCGCTAGCCGATCGATGGTCGTAAGGTTCGCCTGTTTGGTTGTTGCCCCTGCGGCGGAATGAAGCCGTAACGCGCACTTCGACAAACAGGTGAATGAAGACTTACCGATTGAGGCGAGAAATGACTAGTAATCGCGATCTAGTTGTACTCTGGTCAATGATACTCCCTGTTTGATCGTTTCCTTTGGCAACTCCCGTTGCTGTCGGTGTTGCTTCAAATCTTTCCTCTGTTGCACGTGCCGCTAGGTAGCGCTCGCAGGAAAAAAGTTATCTCTGTAAATAACGTCACCACTCCCAAGTGAGTACTCCTCCCTCTCTCGCACTCACGACTACACAACACAGAAAGGAGCAAAGTAGGATGCGCCTCTGCACCCCCTGTACCCTGAGGTAGACGGTGGGGAGCGACTCTTCTATGTAACGCACCTGTTTGTATAGAAAATGAGTTGCCGCTAGGTTGAGGGGTGAATGGTGTAAAGTATTATCGTCAGAACGTATGAGGCCAATAGAGGAACAACGGAGAAAAATAGCACCGATACAAGGCAAAAGATTGCGACGAGAATGGATGGCTTCTGTGCTGGTACCTCCGTGGGAGAAAAATGAGTCAGAGGCACGTCAAACCCTCAAGTCAGGTTCCTGCTCCCTCTCACAAATTCTCTTCAGGGTGTACCAAAATGAATACGTCTTCTCGGAAAGGCTATCGGCGGTGATAAGGGTGTCCTAAGTGATGGTGGCGTTTTTGTTAGAATGGTATCACGGTAAAGAAATTTAATCCTCAGAACAGTGCACGATGTACAAATAATGAAAGGAGGGCATATAGCAGCACTGCAAATACAGATAATGTAGTGGCTTCAAAGGGAATAGGTATGAATAGAAAGAGAATGTAAGAGAAGCGTTGAGGACTTAAATGAAGGCACCCCAGATGGCAGGTTGTCGCAGCAGCATATATACTCAAGTACATGCACGCATCACAGCAAAGCCTGCTCCCGTTACTATCCCCCCACCTGTGCACGCAATTGGGGCGGTGATACGCCCCCAGCAAGTTTCAGCAAAGCTGTCCAACAAACAAGGAGTGGGCATTAACGTAGCCGCACCGATCACACATACTACGGTATAGCGAAGATTCATCTTTGGCATTCCCAAAGGTAGGCCAACATGGGGCAAACAATACCGTGAGACAAAGTGTCCATCAAGGCGAAATGATAGCATTCATGCAAAAAAACAAAAACAACGACCGTTCTCGCGCGACACTTGGCAAACATGTTTCATTTTTTT
>JAIZPF010000002.1:23511-67985 GCA_020509355.1 Blechomonas ayalai | reverse complement strand
CATCTTTACCCTCTGCATGCAACACAATTTGTTCCAAATACCGCTCAAAGGGGTTTGCATCCGCTGTGGCTCGGTACACGTATTCGGCGTACCGGGTGTCATTCTCAGGCACCACGTGATAGCAGGCCAAAAGTGATACTGATGTGTCCTTCTCTCCATCTATAAATGTGGTAGGCAGATTATCCGCCTCCTCCACTGCCGGGCGAAAGACACGAGGTCGATACGCACGAACCTGCTCCTCCAGCATAGCCCACTCAAAGTCTTTCAAAAAAGGGTGCTCCCGAAGCGCGTTCAGATCCAACGTGTGCGTTGAAGGATTTACACCAAGACGTCGAGTGGGGTCCGGATCCACTAGCTTCACCACAAAGTCCTTGACACGCTCAAACCCTTCGCCATCACCGTCTTGGAGAGCCACCAGAGGAAATGGCACAGTTACCTCACCTCGTGCTAGTTGAACGACTTTCTTCATAACCTCGTACGCCGATTCGCCAGCGAACATGTGCACCCCGTACAACATCTCGTACACAACGGCCCCAAGTGCCCACAAATCGCTGCTATAGCTCCATGTGCACTCACCGACCATCTCAGGTGACACGTACTGCGCTGTCCCACAAAAACTAGCCGTACGCTTCCGCATTTTATGAATGTCGGACACAGTCAGCCGACGCTGTTTATCAGGCTGAGGTGCGGCGCGTGAGAGCTCCTCCGGTGGCTGGAGGGTTGGTTTGAGACCTGCACTCGGTCGATTAGCGGAGCCGTCCAGGTCAACCGTATCGAAATCAATGAGACAGGCCCTGTATTTCTCATCAAATACAACGTTCTCCGGCTTTAAATCGCGCAGCACCAGCCCCTTCTCGAAAGCATGCGCCATCCCCATGATGATCTGAGCCGTGATAAGCTGCAAATCATGATAGTCAAGGCACCGTAAGGCAGTGCTGGAAGCAGGTATGGGTACTAGAGACTCGTTGCGACCCTCTTCTGAAGCTTGTGTGGTGGTATCATGCACCGACTGGCGCGGTGTGGATGGTGCCACAGAAGCTGAGTGCTCCACGGCGTACGCCTTCACTCGTTGGGCGGCCGTCCGTCTTATATGTTGAAGCAAGTCGCCATGAGGCAGCCACTCCATCACAAAATACAGTTCGTCGACTGACTGCCCTGTGCCGTAGAGACGAGCAACAAACGGGTGCGGCGACAGCAAGAGAAGCGCTTGCTTTTCGTTCATGGCACTGGCCACCTTGTGCTGCTGAAGAAGCTGGATCTTGGACAGAATCTTGACGGCAATGGGCAGCATACTAGTGCGCAGATGTGAGTGGACAACCTGAGATATCGCCCCGGAACCCAGGGGGGTGGCATCTTCGAGGCCTAGCTGCTCAGGAAGAAACTGTGGGCACCTCATCGGGGGGCAAGAAAGCTGTGTATGCAGCCCGTACCCTTCACAATGTGTCTACCTCACTTGAATGGCTTACCCAAGAAAGAACGCCAGCCAAAAGAAAGCACGCATCCATCATGCAGCGTGGGAAGGAAAGTTGTGTTTGGGGGGCATGAGGACACACTGTCCAACAGCATTCGCAAACCCTCCAGAGGAGTGCGCCGTCAGGGGGAGCCCGAATAGCCATTGCATACGTTCACCGTGGCTTCCCCCATTCTCTCCCTAAGTTATCCTACCCCTAGTTCAGACCTCTCGTCCGCAGTTAAGGACTCCACGCTCCTCAGAATGCGAAAAAGCGTCTCGGCGGTTGAGGGAAGAATTGCCCTTGCAGGTATGGCTACGTCCTGAAAGTACCTGAGCAAGCCATCTCTATTGACATCGAGAAGGTGACGCATTGCAGGCGACTTCTCTGGGTGCTGGATGCAGCCACCAAGTGCCACACACACGTCATGGTGGTAGGTGGAGTGAAGAGTCGGTGCTTCGATAACGGTCAGAAGCGCACAAAACAACGCAGGTGAACTGAGGAAGAAAGGTCGCACGCGTAGTTGATGTACATCGATAAGGATCGCGGACACAATTTGGAGAGCATAGTGTCGCCCAACGGCATGGGGACCCCTCATCGACTCGACCAGCAAAGCCAGTATGGGCCGCTTGCACTGCTGCAAAACGATGGCTGCCAGTGACGGATTGTCCAGAAGCAACGCATGGAGGGAGCCCCACGCCTCTGCAGAAATGATCAGAGATGGACTCTTGGTATACTGGCACAGTCGTCCCACAAGCGTGTTACTCAACTCAGTGCCCCGATATGAGCGCGCTAGGTGTGAGGGGTCCTCCGTGGCACCTAAGGCGTCTGCCGCCGCATCTGCAGCGGGCAACCCAACGTGTGTAAGGATAAGTTGCGCGATTTCGTTGACCTCAATCAGTGTGCGGAAAACAGGCGCAGCAGTTGCACACAAGCAAGCATCTCCATGTGCGTCCACCAACTGAACTAGCAGGCCTACTAAGCGCTGCTGTATCCTGTTCTGTGCTCGGCTCCCTTTACCGGAACTGCAGCGCCGCGGCTCATGTTTGGTCAACGCCCTGGGTGAAATAATCAGCGAGTGGGCGCTGGAGGAGTCGGAATCATATCCCACAAGACTATTCCGCTCAGCACCCGCCAACTCACCCGCGTCGTCGTCGCTCGAAGAGAAAAAGAGATTGCACTGAGCAGCTTCTTCAACGGCCGTAATCTGTGCCTTGTTGAATACGAGTGCGTCAGCAAGCAGGTCGTGCATGCAGCACCTTCCAAAAAGAAGAAAGACGTAGGCGATTTTCTTTCGTACCTCCATCCACTCCCTGGCGTGGCCACGGAGGTTAGGCTCACCACCTTCACAAAGTAGGTGGATCATGAACCGCAGCGCATCAGGGCTCAGAGGTACCAACGGTGGGGTCGATTTACTGATGGGCCCGGAGGTAGAGCAGCCCTCCTCTTCGCTGAGGCAGATGGATAATAGTGCTGCGTCTGGCAAGAATTCCTCGCGCATCCTCTTCTCCATGTACTGGAGACCAGAAAGAAGAGCACGTACAGCCTCGAGCACAGCCAACGGTTCCCCATGTTCAAGAACGGTCAGAAAACTCTGTGGGGTGGGATAGCAGACAGCCGAGTCATTTAGCTTCCTGTCTTCAAACCGGCCCGCAGCGGGGTCCATTAGGAAAAACTGCGGGTGCGGCTCCCCGTCACACACACAATACAGAGAAATGGAAATGTTCGTTACAGGCTGGTGACGGTCAGTACGGACGATGTGGCATGACAGATGTGCCCCTTCTTAAGGGAAAACAAAAATAGTATCAAGGGCGGACAAAGGAGCCGACCAGATAAAGATATGGCTGCGCGTTAGGGCAACAAAAGAAGCATCTGCTTCGTGCCTACACCCACATCGGCCATTCGATTCCCTCCACCAAAAGGAACTGGCCTGGCCCTACTGCTCCCACACACAAAAAAAAACAACAATTTCGCAAAGAGTGGCATCAACCAGCACTCAGCAGATGTCCAACGACCATAACTAGCCCTCCTTTTACCAGCCGCCCTACAGCGATGGATCTCATGCCAAGCAAAAAAACGGATAGCAAACTTGCTGTACAATACCCCATGTAGGACTTGCTGGTCACCCTCACCGTACGCAGATTGTCACGTATAGAGCACGGTCTGAGGATGTCAGGTGAGTCTCCAAGAAGCTAGCGGGACAGTGAAGCGATGGCTCAACTCCTTGAAGCCCAAAGCGGAGGTACTTCGGGGCGGACGACGAGTTGGAGTCAAATCTGATGCCCCGAGAGCTGTCCTCGTAGGCTTCAACAAAGTGTGCCGCCATGGTAGCCTCCCATTCTCCCCAAGATGGGGGCATGCTGGGCCGCAGTGTCTGCAGCGGCTCCTGCAGCTCCAAGTTTTCCATTACTCCATCCGGAGCATCTGAATAGAAGATGGATAATGAGGCGTAGAGCTGCTCATAGCATCGGTATACAGCGCTTGGGGTCTCGTCCGCTGTGGGAGAGCTCTCGCCACAGGATGCATCCTCACTTCGCGACTTCCCTTGCTTCCAGCGCAGGATAGGCAAGCGAAATAGTCGCCAAAGCAGTAGGCCCAGAGTTACATCATGTGGCTCCTCGCTTGGCTCACTTACGTGAAGCGGTGCAGCACTTACGCGATGCATGTGGTAGCGAAACATCCCTGACTCTGTATTACCCGCCAAGACAGCATTTTGAAAAGCGAAAGGAAAGCCTACCTTCACAAGATAGGCAACATTTGGTTTTCCCAGCACATGGCGCAGTAGCTGCTGGTAATCCGCCAGCAGGTAGGGAGACGGCGCGTCCTGCGAAGATGGGCTACCGCTCGAGCCCCGTTGCAACGCCAGAATTGACGCTCGATGGACCGTCTCATCATTCATCGTAAAAGTGCGGTCAAGCGCAAGATCGATAGCCGGTTTCAGAACGGATTCCAGTTCATTGTTGTAGCTTTTATAGGTGCCATACATAGCGGTGTATGCAGCCTTGTGTACCTGCTTAACTTCATTGTATAAGTAGTCGTTCAGCTTCTCATACGTCACCAGAAAAGGCACACTGCTGACCATGGCCGTACTTTTCGAGTACTGGTGAATGCGAAAATCAAGTTCCAGCGGGTGAGAGGTAACGAACACGCCCCCCGAGAACAAGGGAGGGGTGGGGTGACACCCTTCTTCGGCTGTTGAGGAGGGCATATCCGGCTCCTGTGCCAGGCGGGATAGGTGGCGGGAATTACTCTCTATCTGTGTCAGTTCGTTCACATAGTCCTTTACAGCACCCACCGGATAACACCACGGAATCGGGCAGCCCCTACAGCTAAACCACACCTGCGTCGTTGAGGGGCTCAACGCGGCGGCGTGGCGTGCAAAACACTGCAGTGCATCGGGTAGCACTGCCGCCAACATGGTCGTCCGATGCAACGTAAAGGCGATAGGCGGTGGAGGGTCGTTAGGCGAGATGAGATCCTTTTCGCTTAGGCGAAGGATGACGGGAACGCCACCAACGTACTCCTTCATGGTAAGCATTTTAATTGGCGAGTATCCTGATATTTGCCACCAGGGCTGCTAAAGGGATAATCCCGCCACGACGCTAAGAAAAAAATACATAGTGCACAGATGCGAGTTCGTTTAGAGAATGGCGCAAAAAAGGCATCACCACGCCAGTTGCTACACCCGCTTCCTGAGCATCCGTAGTCCCACTGTGAGGCGAAGGAGGCATTACATAGCCGCTTCATTCCATACAATCGCGTCTATCCGCCTTACACAGAGTCCATTTCTTTTTTTAAAAAAGGCAGCCATACTCATTCCATAGTGTCTTCCCGTTGATTGTTAGGTAAAATATTCTCATGTGCAGGTGTGGATATGCCATCAAGGATCACATACGCGGGGGTGCAAAGAAGAAGGCACACGCACAAGAGAACGAGCCCGCCCTACAGAAGAAGGTGCCTTTTTGAGATATCTTTTCAACTGCATCCTACCGTCTCAGCCAGCGCTGAAAAAGGTCCAACAGTTTCTCCTGCCGCAACCCTGTTCGCCCATGAGCATGGGGAAACGAGCTGCACTCGAGATGTTACCAAAAGAGAATCATATATATGTGTGGCTAAATAGGCGTACTTATGCGCGTGCATCACACTGTGCTCGTCACCGCTGAGTAATAAGTTGCCTCTGCGAGGAGCAGTAATGTTGGTGTGTTGATTAGGCAACAAACTTGTTAATAGAGCTGAGCCAGTTCTCATACTCCTGCTGCTCCGTCCAGAAGCTGTAGAGGGAAACGAACTCGCCAAGTGCTTCGTTCACACCGCGCTTTTCCAAGTACTTGATGAAGCTGTCCACCAGGGCGTCATCCAGTTCACTGACCTTGGGGCCAGGATATAGCTCAGCACGCTTCGCATCGGCCTCCGCGCTTTCCTCCTTCGCCAGCTTCGCATCGTTATAGAAGCACACGTTTTCGAGTACCAGCTCGCCGTCCTCTACGGTCAAATCGAACTGCATCGTCTGGTTGTTGCGGGTGACCATAACAATGATTTCATGGTTGTTCACTTCCCCGCTGTCCTCCTTGGGGCAGTATGACAGAATAATCTCCTCGTCCTCGTATTGCTTGGACATGTCAAAAGTGGACTTGCCAGGGGTGCGCTTGACCGTCCACCCACTTGGGGGAACAGGCTGCTCCGGCTTGCCGCTGCGCTGGAGCTCCTCTTGCAGCTCACGGCTGGTAGCCTCGGCAAGAGCGACATCTTGTGCGAAGCGCTTCTGCGCGGAGACCAACGCGGGAGAGCAGACCATGGAGAGGGTGCGATTCACCCTAAGTCCACTAGTCCGCGATGCACCACACACACGCAGAGCGGAGAGTCCCAGTAAAGTGAAGCAGCGGCGCATGGGAACCGGTAACGGAAAGTAAAAACTTCAACGTCTGGAGCTAAATGTGACAAGGTGTACAATGCACAGTAATACGTACCAAATTACATTATAAGAAAAGGGGATGCCATTGGCCAACAGTGTTGGGAAAGCTCCACAACAGACAGTACCCAGCAGACGTTACACAGAGGGACGATGTACCAGGTGCCCTTTCGTTCCAGTAGAAAAGGTACAGCGCGTTTTGCACAGACGGGCCTCATCCCTACCTGCCCGTCCCCACAACAGCTACACTTCTCGCCGGCGCTGCAAAGGCCCCAGCAGCACGCTGTCGTGCGATTACACCCCCCCCCCTCAACCACCTTCCTCCTCCTCCCGCTTCCTTCACTACACCAACAAATGAACTCAGAAGGAGTGCTTCTGCAACTGGGCAGACGGTGCCGTGACGTGGGGGCCCACCTCTCCTCTACCGGTTGGTTGTTGTCTTGCCCGATCCAGCTCCTCCTCTAAAGGCAGGAGTTCAAGAGTATCCAACCAGTTGACGTAGTAGGGGTGCTCACGATTATCGTCCAGTACACTACACAAAAACCATGGGGGCTTGGGGTGAACCCTGCCAGTGAGGAAATGCTCTGCAAAGGCGCGCAGAGCCTCCATGTCGTACGCTGTCTGCGGCAGTTCGGCTGATGTTGCCTGACGCCAGAGAATCTCATCGGTTTCAGCAAGAAAAGTCTTCTCTGGGCGAACGTCCTGCCAGTCGGACGAAGGTTTCGATCTATGCAAGACTGAAGTCAAGGTTGGAGTGATCCCTGGCGGCATTCCTGAGCACGAAGTTGCAACAGCAGAAAAAGTGTTACTACCAGCGTGCTCAACATTGCCAGGCGGCTCTCCTTGCAGCCAGTGAAGATACTCCGTATCATCTAGTACACATCGCGTCCCCCCTGGTAGTGCCGCGGGCGATGGTGATGCCTGCAACGGCGCTTTTGCACTCAACGGGGATGTCTGCTCAGCACCGCGTTGCGTAATGCAGCGGCGTGCTCGCAGCTCCACCTCACCAAGAGAGAGGCACAGAACCGGATCTGAGAGAGGAACGTCAGCACAGCTGCTCACGCTTGGGTTTACTTCATCAGCATTTCCATGAGGATGAGAAGCGCTCCTCACCTGCCCTGTAGTGAATGACGCACTTTTCACCTGCCCTTCATCATGAAAGCCCACATGGCTCGCGCCGCTTACGAAATGCTGGAAGCGCTTCGATTGGCTTCCTTGTCGCTCACAGGCGTCACACGAACATTCACTGCTGGTTCGGCTGTACGACCTTGTCCGCTTCCTTCGGTGGTGGTGGTGGCGATAGTGATGAGTGCGCCGCCGGCTGTGCTCCCGCTTCCTCCTGAGATTATGGGACGAGCGGTGTCTCACCTCATCCCCACTGTGTTCCCCATGGAAATCACGAAAGGATTTTCTGCCATGTGCATACAAGCTGCACGAAGGCGTGCCTTCATCGCGGCGCCTGTCCTCGCGCAATCGCTTCATGGTGTAGAAGGATGGCCCCTTGTTGTGATGCTACTGAGTGTCCACTCTTGCTTTCTTGGTCTCCACCTTTGATTCTGTGGACCAATGGGCTCGAGCGGATGCCCTTCATAAAAGGGCAGCGACAATAAAATCAAACAGAAAAGGAAAGGCACGCCCTCCTATCGAGCAGCAAAACAACCGCAAAGGAACTGGCTCGCCATCCCGTTTGAGTACGGGGAGAAAACAGCCCCGTTCCCTCCACCCCCACACGTTCCAGAGCCATCTGGGTAGTCCAATGGGCAACCGGGGAAGTGATTTTTTTTCTTCCGTGTGCATTTAACCTGCATGTGCAGGAGAGCTGTCTTTGATCTACGTTCACCCCACAGAGCGCCGGTGAATAGGTTTGCTCTTTCTCTGGTAATATCCAGCCCCAGTCCGTTAGGACCGGGCGTAGTGCTGACGCTTGGCTTCGCCCGTGACGGGGTACTGGACCCTGGCACACCACGGTGAGGTGGCCAGCATCACCAGGGTGGGGGAAGTGTGTGTTTGTATGCTTGCATGCAGAAGCATGAGACGCCAGCCAAAAACGGTCGTACCAAGGTACAACAACAATAACTGATGCACATACATGAGTAGATGGCCATCTTACAAGCCGGCAATGTTAGTCCATCGAATCGATTTGTACAAATAACAAATAGTGCGTCCCTTACGAACAAGCAGTGGAGAAATTAACGGACAGCCTGCTGGCGCCAAAGGCTCTCAAATCACGCAGATGGTTGCTAAGTGGGTTACGGAGCTGCCATCTATTGGACCCACGAGCCACTGTATGTGCAGTGAGTCCACTTCCAAGGAGTAGGCAGTGATGCACATGCAAACAGCTGAATGAACAAAACAAATAACCCACCGAGGGCCTGGTAGCACTCTCCTCACGCAGCTTACCACCCACAGTAGCGAATGACGGAAAAAAGCTTCCGACTTGGCTCTTCGCCACGCACGCCCACACACGGAAAACTTATAGGCTTCGGAGTCGCTACAGCCCACCTCCTGCTTGGAGAAATACAAAAAGGCGCACTCACTCAAGGTGGCCGGGAGAGGGTGAGGGGGAGGGTAACAACGGGTCACTAGTTATCCGTAGCTGGGCGATCGGCTGTGTACGTCGTGCGTTTCAGGGGCCCATGTCCACTAGGGCCACTGCTTGTTGTGCGAGACGATTCTCCGAATGGTGTCATGACAGAAAGGTACTGGCGACATTCTAGAAGGCGGCGCTGCCAATATCCGCAATCCCACTCTTCATGCCCGCTTTTTCGGAGCGGCAAGCCCGGCATGACACTACGGCTCATCGGCAGATGTGGAATAGCTAGTGTTTTTTTTTTGCTGTGCGTCTTCTTCTGCAGAGGCTGTTTTCATCCTCGAGCATTCTTCTCGATGATGGGCGTCATAGGAAGAAATCCGCATTCGATCGATTATCTGAGGAAACACGCCGCGTTGGAGACAACTTCTTCTCCTGCTCAAAGGTCCGCCTGGCACGAAAGAGAACACGAGCGGTTTGTATCAAAAGCGCACAGGAAACAGGTACCTTCCCCGTCACCATGTGTGAGTAAGAACGACCAACACATACAAAGTATAATAACAACTGCTCGGTATTACTTGCGAACGAGAGAAGATCACAGAAGCGGGAAAGTGAAACACTTGGCAAAAGGCCGGTAGCTCATTTCACCTGTCTATACAACGAGAAGACAGGCAGTCCATCGCAGTTAGATCAATTAGCTGCTTTCGGTCAGCCGAGCTCGCCATAGCAACCTAAATGTAGGTCTTGGGAAAGACCACATTGCATCACTCGCTCCCTGTAGCTCCATCTTGTTCAGTTTTGTGCACTGTGCCGTTTCTCCCCTGAAGATCCATCATCACGACGGTTGCTGGACGGTGTGCCAGCACGCCTGGTCAGGTAGCTTGAGGTTCGCCCTCGCACTGAAATTGATGACCCGTCCATCACTTTTGATGCCGACCGCGGTGGGGCTACAGAAGACATTGGCCCAGCGATGTGAGCCATGGATGAAGTAGCGGATGTGCAATCAGAGGAAACCGCACTGGTCGCTCTATCTCTTGCGGCGAGAGTGCGTCCGGTAGTCGGTTGAGGTTGTAAAAACATGCTCCCCACTTCCCTCCTTGATGGGTGTGGTGCCCCTCCCACGGCTCCCGGCCGAGATGTTGCAGGTACCACATTTCCTGCCACATCTCTCAGCCCGAGCAACCCCGCGCTCATACCGTTCCCGGCGATGTAACCGCGCCGGGAAAAGTATCGATTGAAATCAAGTCGTGCCCATAATGCCCTTTCCTCTCCCTTACTGGAAACATTCAAGTGGCCTGTAAAAACAGCGACGATATTCTGTTGGACGCGTGTCTCCAGGGCGGTAAGCGACGCGGTCACCTCGATCGGGGTCTCATTTGCCCCCTCCACTGCCCAGTAATTAAGGCGATACCGGGTACACAGGACGTAAAGTGTAATGCATGACTGGAAAAGTGCTTGACATGCCTCCAGTAGCTGGGCTGAACCATCAGTGATGAAAGACCCCTCTGCAACCTGCCATACATACCTATCATGACGCCTCTTAGCCTCCTCCACGCTCGTACAGGTACGGATGTGCTTCTCCAGCTCACTCCAGTGGAGTTCGATCACATCCACGTGGATGTAATAGCCAAGCGTGGTTTGAATAAAAAGAAGCAGCTGTAGAAGGGCAAAGGCTCTATAGAGATCAGCAGAGGGCTTTCGGTTTCCTACGATGGCCTCCGAGAACATCTGCCGTGCCAGGTGCAGTGCGTGGGAGGAGAAGCGCATGCACAAATGAAACGAATACAAGCGCTGGTAGAAGCCCAACGCCTTGTTGGATACCACCAGCTGCAAGCCCGGCGGAAAGACGTGCCGTAATCCGATCTCACGGACACGTCCCAATATCAACTGTGAGGCTTCCTCCACCGAGCGCACACCATGATCGGCGGTAACCGCCGACGACGCGACGTGGATACGAAAGGACTCGTATGTGCTGTTCTCTGAGAGGCCAGAGACAGAGAGCGCATAAGAAAATGCCTCTGACACTCCCCGCTGCATGGCTGCTTCACCAACCCCAGGACGCCCTGTTGTTTCAGTGTTAAAGAGGGCACTGAAGGTTCGTTCAACGAAGGTATGCCAAAGGTCTCCTCTGTGGCACAGAAACATGGCGCAAAGCGCCTGCAGATTCTCCAGCAGCGGGGCCATCTGGCCCACCTTCCTCCATAATGCCTTGGCCCAGAGCACCTTTGCCGCCTCCACACGCGACTCCAACTCATGCACGGCGAGTGTTCCACTCTCACAAAGAGCAGGATTGAAAATGGCATTGAATACAGCGCTTGCAGCTTCATCCTGCGCACCCATCGCGAGCTGCTCGAGGTAGTCCTCTCCGTGTGCCTCCGCGTCACTCACTAAGATGCGCCGTATCCTCCCTGCAGAGAGAATAAGCATACCGATATCCAAGGAAATCCCTGGGGGAAGCCGGTCACTGTGCAGCGTGTGCTCCTCTCGTCCGCCTTGCACGTCCATGGAGACAAAAAAATCGCGCCGGCCGTGTAGCACAACGCCATGCGCCACGTAGTGTGCGACTGTGTACAGTACCGAAAACCAAACAGCTTCCCCGATAAAGCAGCGGAAGACAAGTGGAACCTCCTTGTTGCTCGTAAAATGGTAAATCAACTCTACAGTGTCCTCCACCTGCTGTGTCGCTTGCACCGTCAAAGCCCGCAGAAGGAGCCTAAAGGCGAGCCCGTACGTCGCTTTGAGCGCTCCAAAAGCTGAGACGGTTCGAACCTGCTTCACCGCGTCCTTGTAATGCTTCACCACCTTTGCTATGCCAGCACCCAGAGCAGCAGCATACAGGCCTTCGGTCCGGCCCACCGACACATCCTCGGCTACCTTTGCCAGATAACGACAGGCTGGGCCCAGTGGAAGCACCTCCAGTAGCAACTGCAGCTCCGTGGGGTGAAGTTGCGCCGTTAGCTGGGGCGAGAGAACAGAACTGGGTAGACAGTGAGGCAGCTCATCAGCGCCTGCGCCAATATGACTGCTAACTGAGAGTGGTACATCGCGCAACGAGACGGACCCGAATCCAAGCAGAAAACACTTTAACTCCTCCATTCCTCGTCTTCCCTCTCCAAGAGGTCCAACCTATGAGAAGAAGGAAGGCAAATGGTTGCCTGGCGCCACCACTGTGTGGTTGCTGTCCCCCTTGCCCTTATTTCCCAAACGTATTCAAGAGGGAGAGAAGGGAAAATGCACATTAGGCACATCTACGGATTCACGGCTCGCAGGAACAGGAGTGACACATGGTACCGCACGTATGGAAGACATCAATGCATCGGCGATGTGCAGTGAGAGTGTTACAGGAGGTTTCCCAGCATGCCCTCGCTCCCAATATGTTTTTTTTATCATTTCGCTTTGCCTGGTGTGGTAAGCTTACCTCAATTTAATAATTGCAAGCTAAATGGACTTGTGCATCCATGTGGCACAGGGAATACAATCGCACAGACATACACACGGGCACCTCTTCGCGTATCTGGGCAAAGGTATACCCAACAGCCATGCTGATTTCTACATGTGCGTACCGTCCCCCCTCAGAAGAAAAAAAAAATGGTCACGAGGTATACTAAAAATGGTATCAAAGACAATAGGCCTACGTCTTTAAAAGGCACAAATTGTTGCACATAACTGGGTCAGCCCTTCGCATCGTGCCAGTACATTCCGTTATAGTTCCCAGCTAACTCCGATACCCACGGAAGCGTTAGTGCTCGTCACCCTCCTACTGGCGCAGTGTCAACGTGGAGCAGACACGTGAAGGGATGAATGAAATGAAGCTCCAACCTAATCGGTGTCCAAACGGCAGGTGTTACGAGTTCAGCCCGAACGCCTTCATCCCGTCAGGGTGGCCTACCCGAAAGGCAAAACGCCAGTGACGCTCTTCCTGTGGCGCCAGCTGCAGATTCCATTCAACTTGATGCATATCGTTTACCGTTATGGTGGGGTTTTTCATTGCCTTCACATCCTCTTTCGGTGGCTCCGTCAGCTCCACGGTCAGTTCCTTATCGGAAGTCATTGGGTACTGATCACGCACAACCACGGATAACTTCTTCTTACTGTGGCTGCCGCTTACGGTGTACGTGTAGGCATAGTTTATCCAATTCCAGGTGCCGCTCAGGATAGACTTGGAGGTGCTCTCCAGCCGCTGTACGCGCTTGCGTACGACCTTTACAGCCTCATCCGCGCCAAGCGACACAGTGAACTCCGACCCAGCAGATACCAGCTGCAGCTGCGAGTTATTCACGAATGTGTTGTCGTAGAAAACGTTAGTGCGGCCGGGCAGCAGCTCAAAATCCGTTAGGTTAGTTGCCTTTGCCACAAGAAACGTTCGAGTATCCTTCTGTGGAACTGCGACGTACGTCAACTCAACGGGGAAGCTGCGGCGCGCGATGGTGACCTTGATGGGTTTGTTGTCGCATCGTACAGTTGTGAGACCGGCGATGTCAAAGGAACACGAGCTGCTGGAACTGCCACCCTCACCAGCGTTGGAAGACGCTTCCTCCACAGGGGCTGCCTTCGCCTTCCGCAGACCTCTTTGCCGAGCCTGCGGCGCAGCGCCAGCGTCCACTGAGTCACAGCTCATCATCATTGGGCCTGGTGCAGCGCACCGCATCATCATCATCGGTACCATCGGTGGGCGTAGAGAGATCTTCCACCCTCTCTTCGGTGACGGGGGTGATCCACCGATGTGCGGCGTAGCAGTACTCAAACGCAGCCGAATGTTCTCCCAGTCAATACCAGTATCCTGCTTCACATGCGCATAATATGACATCTCCATCGTTGAGTCCTCGGCCTGTACTCGCAGATCATATGACGGCGTCCACCCGGCGCCGTTCACAACGAACAGAACAAGCAGCTTCAGTTCCTGCTCTGGTACGCCCGCTTCGACCTCAACTGTGGCCTGTATGGATGTCTGGAATGAGTTAGTGAACCCGTCACTGCGGCGCCCGACATTCATATCGTTCCGCTCCTTTTGGAGCCGCCTCTTCTCCTCTTGAAGTCGCTCCGTTTGCTCATCAAGGTCAATCCGTTCCTTCCCCACGCGGTACTTCGTTGTCGCAATGAAATCCGCCATTGTGGCCCACTTATTGGGATCCTGCAGGTAGGACTGATGGTGTATAAGGTGTTCGGGCTTCACTGCAGGATCATTCAACTGGGCACGGCACAATAACGCGTTCAGTTTGTCTGCAAAGTCGCTCGTCCCCTGCAGCACTGTCCTCCGGTCTTTCACCTCCTCCAGTTTCCGCTCCACAGAACGGAGCTGGTCCTCCACCTTTTGAAACTCATGACGTTTATCAACCAATTCCATGCGGTCGACAAAGCCAACGTTGCGCAGCCGTACAGGAGCGGACACAGCGTCCTCCAGACGCACCTGTACCGTGTTCCGATCCACATATTGATACCAACTCTTTCCCTGCATCGACAGCACGTGTGTGCCGGGTGCCAGCTTCACCGTAGCCCCATACGTAAGCTGAGCACGGTCCTGAAAGACTGTCACGGCTTTCAACTCCGACGTGAGCTCCACGTGATGATCGGATGCCATTGTCGCTGCAGTAGGTGGCCAGGTGTTGTCGCTCCTCAGAATTCAACAAGGGAATACCGAAAAAAGATGCTATAGCCCGTAGGTAAGTGTGTTTACTTCAAAAAGTGTTTATGCACGTCTCGACGTGTAGGGATGGAGCAAAAAGGCGTATGAAAAACATTTTGAAAAGAAGACGGGGCAGAAAGCATATCATAAGTCCAATGTGCAAAAGTCTGTAACGTCAAGGCAACTACAAGGGGATACGCGAATGAAAGTATTGAGGAGAAAAAGGAGTTAGTGCACACGAGCGACCTAATAAGGTCATCATATACGCCAATAACGCACAAGCACGGCTGCCGAAGTGACTCTTGGCAGTCCCCCGTTAATCAGAAGCATCTCTTCCATCCGTCCTCTGAAGGCCTTCGCTGTGAAAGGTATCCCTTTTGGTCTGACCATCACGTGTAATGCGCCCGTCAAAGAGTTTTGCCGCCACTTTGAACGCGAGGCAACCAGACGGGTCGCCTATCTCCCTGAAAATCGTCGTCAGCTCATGGTCCATCAAGTACGTGTATGTACTGTGTGCGAGCATCTTCGTGGTTAGCTGCACCGCTGCCTCCCAGTCCAACCTGTGGATAAGACACCGCATGAGGGCGATATACATGTCAGTGTTCTGCACATACCACACATCATCTCCCATTACCGCCGGATTCATCACCGTCCGCCACAGCTCCGCGAAGAAGTCCTCCGTGATGGGATCCTCTTCGACAGGGCTCAATCGGAGCTGCACGTGGGGGTAGGGATTATACACGACGGGATCCCACAGTTCGCGAGGAACGTCCTCCACTCCGCAGCGAATATGGGGAAGAGTGGTGCGGCGTTGCACAAGAGACTGTGGGACCAGCTCCGTCACAGGCCTTCCTGACTGCAGCAAGTGGGGGAAAAAAATGCTGCTGACATCCGATACGTCCCGCTCGATCATGGCGGCGTTACGCAACTCTGGCAGCTTATTGTTGTGGTAGAAGAGATGCTTCATCGAGTCGCGCGCCTGACGAGAAGAGCCAAAGAGGGCCAAGGAAGTATCACGGGCATCCAAGTAGGCCCCCCACTTCCTACGCTCCGCGAGGCCAGTCGGTGTGAACTTGCAGTTACGACGTGGGTGACGGCAACAAAATTCGGCGAACTGCTTGAAGAGAAGTCGCGTGCCGCGTGGGATGCGGTTATGGGTCGGAACGACGTGGGCTACAGCGCGACGAAGGGCCTCACGCGCCTCGTCGTTTGTTCGAATGAAGTTCATAGTGTATGCCTCACAAGAGAGGACATCCACAGATGTAGGCAGTCGCACCTGTCCAGCCAGGCAATGAACCGACGCAGCGTGCGCTTCGTCAGGGCTAAACGTCGAACTTGAGAGCAAGCGCTCTTGGGCAGCAGTTGTAGCGAGAGCTGCCTGTTGTGCAAGCTGAATATATACACCACTCACGTCGTTGAGCGTACGGGAGCCTAAGCTGGGTAGAAGGCCACCAACATCCATTAGGTGATGAACGCCGATCGAGAAGGGCTCACCACTGACACTGGCATGGCTTCCAGTGCATGGCGCAGAAGAAGCGATGGCATCACCCTCCTCCTCACCAAGGGCAGAGGCGGCCGTCATGAGTCGTCGCTGCGCCGCAGCCGCACGCAAAAGCATTTCTGCAGCCTTAGTACTAGACCCCATGGTAGCGTGTAACAGAGTCAGCACGTGGTAGAGGATAGCAGTATTGTACTGGTGCGGACCAACTCCAGGTGACGCACACGCAAGCGCCAGTACCTTTTCCAGCGTCCCGCTCAACCCACTGGATTGCGTGTTGATGACACCAACTTCTACGGGTTTCTTGTCGTCTATGTGCGCATTAGCAAGTGAACGTCGCATCGTCTCCATGATCAATAACATAGGGGCGGTACGGCATTCTTCTCGACCCTCTAACCGCTCCAAGACGGCGTTCGGACTGACCCAGCCCGGTGGGAAGTCGGGAAAGCTTCCTAATAACGCGCGGACGAGGGGAAACGCTGCACTACGCGACAGAAGAGAACTGAGAAGGAAAACATAGTCCCAATCACCCAGCTGCACATCCAGGGCGCGGATCCACAGTGCCACTAAAAAAGAGGTCACTGGAGTAAACGCCCCACTATTCGATACGTGATGTAGGAGCGATGTCAGGACCGGGGCCGTCTTGACAGAGCTGTCGCCATCGGGCCCGGGCAGCATGTGTGGGTCCGCGATGGCGGCACGCCACTCCTCTCCAGCGCCGTAGGCAGCAACGGTAGCGCCTTCAGATCCCTCTGTCTCCGTAAAAACTAAGGAGCCGAACGACTCCTGGGCAACCTTGATGATTTGTAGCAGCCGCTGTAGTACGTCAATTGGTGCTAGGCAGTGCAAACAGTCCATAACACGGGCATAGGTCTCGAGCGTGGTCTCGCCCCGCTGCGCCATTACGTCCAGCAGTTGTTCTGCATTCTCCTTATCTCGCGTATAGCTGAGAACTCGAAGAAGGGAGTGGTAATGATAAGGCACCAGTTCCTCGCCTAGACCCTCACGAATGTACTGAAGCGTCGCGCCTAGGTCCTCTGCATTGTGCTGGTTCGTAAAGGTCGCCACCATCGCATTAATCTCGTAAAGGGAAGGCAAAACACCATCACTACTTCCTGGTCGTGCTGACATCTGAAAGGCCTGCTGGCTACTATCCTCCCCTGTTCCTTCACGCTGGTCTGGGCTAGCCCATCCTCCTTCCTGCATTTCATCTACATCGGATTTTGCCAGACCCCGCAGCTTCTCAACTTGGCGCCGCGCTTTCTGGTGTACGTCCTCGCGGTAAAACGGCTGCCACCAGTCCGCCAGAACACGCTGGCTGACAATGTAGCTGCCCGTCAGGCAAGCAGATCTCCGGAGCATTGCACGTGTCGTCGGAAAGAAGGGGCTGACGCAAGGATAGGCGATCTACAGGAGTGCCCTAATGTACAGGGTGTGAGTAGTGATGAAGGGGTGGACTCTGGGGGAGGGCTATTCCCTGACTCGGTGGCCGAATCGCTACCGTGCCCACAACCAGGAGACTCCGCTATGCTATGAAGACGGTAATGCTCTCCTTGCTGTCGAGGGCATAGGTAAACAAAACAACAACATTATGACGACAGTGTGTTCAAGATGGTAGAAGGACAGCATGGGGAGAAGGCACGTGAGTGGGTGACAGGGCATGGGACTATCAGACACAGTACGAAAGATAGCATCACTAACAAGATGCGGTGTATAAAAAAAAGAGTCTAGATAATATCGTCTAACGCCCTCCCCTTCTCCTCAAGACTGAAGTGCTTTTTTGCTAGAAAAGGCACCTCGGAGGAGTACATGCTGGATGCGTCCCCTTTGTAACGGCACCTACGTGCTCCATCGCATCTTTCCGTGATCCATCACAACTTTACGTTATCATGCTGCAGTACATACGCAGGGACAGCAATAATGGGTTGATGTGGGCCGAACAAAGCGTGGTGAGCCAGTCAAAGAGACATTGCAATCAACATCCCCGGCATATAAACATAAGAAAGGGGGGGGGGGCGAAAAAGATCCAAAAGTCGGCGGTAGCAAACACTTCGATGAACGGAGCCTATTCGATGGGCGTCCCTCTCGGCCAGGCCACCGGACATACGTCGATAAAGCGCTCATGTGAGCTCAAACGTGGCAGTCTCCTCAATAGCGGCCACAATCTTGGCCCGGGCGGTTTCACAATCTTTGTAGGGAGGTAAGGACAACATGGAGAGGCATGTAGCAGCAGAGGGCAGTCGATCCTCAAACTCTGGGGGAAGGAGGTGTATCTTGAATGGGGGTGACAAGAAACGAAATCCCAGCAATGGTGGGCGGTTCATCGACGTGGCGAATTTGAGCAGCTTACCCTGCTGCTCTACGGTGAGGGAGGCCACCACATCCCAGAAGATCCTTACAGACGGGTGCTGCACATCCTCCGGCCGGTCGTAACTCGTATGGTCACACCAGTCTTGGATATCTATCTTGCCGGAGCAATCTCCACCAAAGAAGTTCAACAGCTCCTTGCTGTCAAACATCTGCAGCCAGCTTGGGGCAATAATGGCTTCAAGGCCACGTCGAAAGGCGTTCATCTGCGCTGCACCCACCCGATTAAGCATATAGTCAGCAACAAGATTTATATAGTGTAAGCAGTTCCTCGGTGTGACAGGCACCTCTGCGCCTCCTTTGATAAGTTCCAGTTCGTGTGTGCGGCCAACAGCGCCCACCGTGTATGTGAACGTAAGACACATACTGTCCATTTCCTCCTCCGTTAGCGTCGTGAGAGACATGAGGTGGTGGTACAGCTGTGCGTCAAAGCTCTTGAGGCACTGTACAGAGTTGCGTCGACCAAGAAGGGCGTTTCGGAAGTGAAGGGCAAATGGTGCATCCTGAATAATGCCATCGCGCAAGCCCCGCCCAACGACGGAGCCCAAAAACTGAATCATCTGCAAGTGTAGTGGATCGCACGTCGTCTCAAAGCTAAACGGATTGGGATAGATGTAGCCATCATCGGTCTGGAGGAAGAGACCATTCGTCGTCGCAAACCCCTCGTGACAGATAGAATTAATAAACTCACGGTACACGCCGGGACCGGTACCCATTTCTATGTGGCCGCCTTCATCCTGAAAACGGATAAATTGCATGTACGGGCTGTCGGGGTAAGTTCGGAATTTATCAAATGCCTCCGTAAACTCCTGCCCACGCGTCACCTTCACCGGGTTCGTCAGTGGGTGGGAGTGTGACTCGCCCACTGACAACAAAAACCTGGTGAACAGCGACGCGCGCGCCGGAAAGGGTATAAGAAAGGGTGACCGCACAAGAAGGCGAGTAGTACGGTCCACTGGTGCCCACGACAGGCTGTTATCAAAAGCCGCGTCATCCCCAGGGAGTCTCCGAGAGGAAACATCGTCGCTGGCGTCTGCGTCCTGCCTAGTTTGTCGTGACAACTGGGGCAGAAGAGCCTTCACACCCCCCTCTTCCCTGGAGTCCATTTCTTTACATCCCTCCACCAGTGTGCTCCAAGCGTCCACCGAGATAGCACCCATATCATTCTTTACGGATTCCACCGTCATGGATATCCAGAGGGAAGGGAACGGCACGAACGAGGTCGTCTCATCCACCGTGTGCAGTTTGGACAGCAGGACATAGGCCATATGAGCTACGGCCTCGCTATTGGTGGATGGAACAACGCCGTAAACATGCGACCGGTGTACGATCTCTTTGAGGGTCAACACAAAAGCCCATGCCTCCCGCAGAGAGAGGACGGAATTGCGCTGCAGCTCCTCGGCAAAATTCGTGACATCCATGTAGTAACCGAGAAGCGTAAAGAACAAGATGGAGAGACTCGGGTGGGGGTCCCAGAATAGATGTCGCTTTCCCCGCGTAGCGAGTGACTGCGAGAGAAGCTGCTCGGGGGGCTCCTGGAAGTGGGGAAGTCGTACAGAAGCACACGGTTGCGACGCCTGCTCGCACAGACCCTCAAGCACAGTACCGCGTAGCACATCCGTGAGACCTTCGCACTTGTTGCGATATAAGCGCCATAGCTGCTGAAGTAACTTGGGCATACGAACGAGTTTGGCGAAGATGACACCAGCCTCCACACGTTGGGTGGCCGAAGCGCATGAAAAAAAATACAGAGGCCACGCGAAGGCACTGCAGAGTATCTCCAGCTCACTCTTTTGGTATAACCCAGCATCCACCCACCTCTCTCCGCCTCGAGCAACCTCCGGGCGGCCGTCTTCTGGGAACTCACTGTACCCCTCATCCGCCATTGACAGCCGTTCCAACAGCCGCAGCCCACCATCCAGACTGAACAAGGTACAGATAAAAGAGCGATGGCGCGTCTGTGAGGTGGCGGTGGTAGTGGCATCTGGCGCACCACCCGTGCGACGATCATGGTGCAAATCTGACAGCACATGATCAAGGAAGCAGCTGGTGTGACACATCGCCTCAAGCAGATGGGAAATGCACATTAGCCACTTCCAACGTACTCCCCTCATGTCCCGCGAAGGTATCGGCATCTCTGCCTCAGCAGGGAATGTCCTTGTAAAGAAAGGCATTAGGCGCAGAAGTCGGTCCAGTACTGCGAGCGACCGTGAGTGGTGATGGTCAACTTCGGTCACTTTCCGAGACACATCACGAGTAACGATGGTGTCACTTTCAGTCGTGCCACGCTCGTTTGCCACTGAACTTCCAACTCTGTCAAGCAGATGCTGCATGATAATGCGATCAAAAGCCACTTCTACAACTGCACTGAGAACCGTGTCGTGCACCTGTGAATCCTTTCCGTTAGGATCAGCAGGTTCGGCGTCCAGCGTGAGAAGCATGGCCAGTGCATCAGGGGTTGGCCTCATATAGGGCTCGCCCTTGGTAATTAAGCATCCCCACACAACATCGGGCCAACTGGGCGTACGGGGAATAAGCGAGACAGAAAGGCGCGAAGGTGAAGACTTTGCAGCTGCGTCGTCAGAATCCGTCCTCCCACGTTCACCAGCCGTAGTCTTCAAACCCAAACTCTTACCGCAGCACCACGCAAGCGAAACTACGATGGGTAGAAGTTCGCCGCGCGCACTACTGCTAAGACTCTCGGTTTGGCAAATAAAAAGGCAGGTGCAGAGCATCCGTTCTGCAGCTAATGAAGCTTTTGTTTGATTCGTGCTCCCTATAGCACCGGGTGAGGACAACACCCCCTCTACAACTGTGCGCGAGAGTTCCCCAAGTATGTCCAGAGCAGCAGACTCAATTCCCAGAAAGGGGTCCTCATCGTGTACCTCTTCGTTGCATTGTCTGCTCTTTCCCTCGGATGCGCCAATACTCCGCAGTAGCACAGATGTAATTGCAGTCAGAACATCAATGGGGGCGTGTGACAAGGCGTAGGCAGAACCACCCTCCGTACGCAGAAGACGCTGTACCGCCTGAGAAACGACACGGGAACACCACTGCACACTCGCCTGTTGCACTGCGCGGCGATCCACATTATCGATCTTTGGGCTCAGGGCTTGCGTGTCCATGGAGGAGCGTACCCTTTTTCCTAGAGGGGGTAACTGTCTGGTCGGCAAGACGGCAAGATACTGATAGAGGTACATGTAGTACCAGCACAAACTTGTTATCATCGCTAGTTGCTGAGGGAGATCGGGGTGCCTTACCTGCATCGCCTCCTCCAGAAGGCCGACCCTCTCTAGCAGTTTAATGAGCATGCGCTGTCGTGCTACACACACACGTACGCAGCGCTGAATACGCTGAACTGCACGCAACCGTCTCTGCTCATCTTCACGCTTCTGGCGACGACTGAGAGCGTCGCCCAGCAACTGATCCCGCGTTGGGCGGTGATCTCGCGCCAGATGCATGTGGAGCTCTCTGCTACGGCCATTGAAAATAAAGTTACTCATGAAGTCGTGTCTCCGTGCGTGTCTGGGCGTCTGATGAGGGGAAAGAAGAGGCTACCTTTGCCGTACGATGTTATTCTTTGGTGGGATAAAAAAAACACGTCCCTCCAAAGAGACGCCTCTTTCAAAAGCTGGGCAAATAAAAATGGCTGTCCGTAGACGCTAGGGCGCGTATTACTCGTGAATGGAGATAGCATGGAAAGGTTGGTGCAAAAAGGAATAAACCTTGTATGGGGTTACGCTGTGATGCCCCAACGAATCAGGCCATGCATCAGAAGACGCTTGCACAGCCACGAGCGGCTGTGCCGCACAGAACAGTATCTCACAGACAACTAATGGTGCACAGGAATGCCAATCACTTCTGCCAATGGAGCTAACGACAACGCTCACAAACACAAGTAGGGCGC
Source organism: Blechomonas ayalai (assembly GCA_020509355.1). NCBI lineage: Eukaryota > Euglenozoa > Kinetoplastea > Trypanosomatida > Trypanosomatidae > Blechomonas > Blechomonas ayalai. The sequence continues at coordinate 45,700 of JAIZPF010000002.1, read as the reverse complement.
TGAGAAAGCGACGAATACGTAGCTGCAGAGGGCTAAAGGGCCGCGACCGGGAGCCTGCCGAACTTCCCACCAGTGGAAAAAAATTAATAGCACAAAGGAAAATAAGAAACGGTACATAAAAGGGATATCAAGGGCGGAAGAGGCCGTGTACTGATGTCAGTGAATGGAAGTACGAGTAGTGACCTGCCGAGAGCCCTGTATTGCCTGGGCGCATATTCGTTCTCACTGCACAGCACACCACCCATGAACTTGTAAAGAGAAAAAGAAACAAAGCGACTACAGGCAGCAGTTTATGACGCTTGCTACGTCCACTGGCGGTGTTGCAAACTAAAAACTCATCCAAGTCGTGAAGGTAGGGTTGCATGGCATGCTTCATACCCTTCCTAGAGGATGAATTGACGTGCCCATAGTAAAGGGAACAGCTCTACGGTTCCTACGCTATGCTGCCCACAAGGGGCTGACTAAATATTGATAAACTGCAGCATATCAGTTCTCTCCATCTTCACCAACAAGCAAATCATGTTGCCTTTCCTCTCCCTGGTGGCGTTCATCAAAGCTTCGGCCAAGCGCTTATAACTGCTACAGGTGTAATGTGTATCACACGCAGATGGAAGCAACAACGCCAGTCCCTGGAGACATACCCAACAAAACGGGTTGCACCCATCGGCGCGTACACCAGAACGCGCTACATACTGCCCCCGCTCCGGGAGAGCAACTTCTTTCTTTCCTAACCGATCGTTCTCCTTGCAGAAAGCATACGAACACTGACCACTCCACTCCCTCCCCTATTGAGCACGCTGGAAGTGAGGCAATGGGGCATTCCATTCAAGGCCATTTTGGGGAACCGCAGTTCACAGGCAAAGCGCCTGCACATTCACTACGCCAACGTATACAACAAAGAGGCGTGATTACCACTTCATCACTGAGCAACTCGAAGACCAGAGCGCAGCAGGGCACAGCTCGCGGCACATATTCATACCTACAATTGCCCTTGTTGCGATGATCCCCGGGGCGACAAGTAGGTGCGCGGCACCGTTCGTTCAAACTGTGACGCCTCCTCACTGAACTCCGTTACGATTTCTGTGCTACGGTTATCCACACGGCGCGCCGACAACCTCGCTGGGGAGTGCACCCTTGCTACGTAACAGCGCGATGAGGAGAGCCGGCCGTACGGTGTGGTGACGTCGTAGGGGCTTTGAGCTCTATTGTTCTCCGATTTCCCACAAAGTGATGTCGCATGCCGCACAGAATGGATGGAAGCACGCGAGCTGCTCCGGTACGGTGGGCTCGGACTCCGAGCTGTGGGGCACGGGACGCCGCTCTGGAGTTTTCTGGGAGGAATTACCGCGCTACCACGTTTAACTTGCCCTTGCGGTGACGCACAATTGTATTGCATGGGTGACGGGTTTGCTTCCTGGGTGCCCTGCTGAGGTACAAGGAGGGCCTCCGTATAGCGTCTCGAACGGATTGAACGAGCAGCATCCTCTTCCCAGTCACTTCGGAAGTCCCCAGAGCTAGCCGCAGCACTGCTCAGCCGGCTCGCCCGGCACTCGGTCTGACAGGATGATTGGGGTGTTCTACTACGGTACCTCTGGAGCTGATATGGCCAAGTGCCACCATGAGCCATGTCGGGAAGAAGCTCACATACCAGTTTCTGCTGAACGTTCGTGTGAATCAGCAAGTCTTGTACGATGCCGATGAACCGATGACAAAAATGGGAGTATAGGCGGTCATTCTCTGGCATTGCAGTGCTATCCCCCTCCACACTGGCCGGCCTCGGGTGCGCCACGTCGTTATCGAAATGCACTGAGGCTGGTGACACCCCCTGAGATAAAAGCTCTTGCGCCCTCTCCAGTTGGCGAATGGAACTGGCCGATTCGTGCTCAATGCGAAGTAGGGCTTCCTGATCTGCTGGTCGTAGAGTAGCCAAGCGACCGCTCATGAAGCTGATCCGCTGAGAGTAGGTCTGTATGTTAGTAATCTCCCTCTCCCACCGCTTGAGCCTGCGACCGACGGTGCTTGTAACGTGGTAAACAAAATCTTTGACCTGCACCCGCGTTGATCCTGGTAGGGACGCCACCAGACCCTTGCTCTCCAACTGATAAAAGCTTGTGCTCTCGAAGGAATGCGAATGTGGAATGCCCACCGACACAGCTTCCTTTTGTGCAAGGTCGTTGCCCATAGCGGAAACGGGACGTAAAAAGTTGCGGTGGCTGCAACTTTCAGGGGTTGCGGTCCCCTTCGATGCCGAAGAGCGGCGGGAGAGAAGCATACGTCCCTTTCTAGGGCTACACCCCCGAGGCCCCACAACATGAGCAGAAAAGCGTTCGTCCTTCCTAGAGTTGGAGGGGGCTCCTTCACCACGGTTGAGGGAAACACCACTCATATTGCATCCATGCATGTCCAGAGAGGCACTCACGATAGAGCGGGCACTCCCACGGCGTGCATAATTACGAGGGTTAGGAAAAACGGAAGACAGATCCTGTACTGGTGGCATTGCCTCTCCTTTAGACGTGAAACGTGTCACCTAAGCCAGCGACCTGCTCGTTGAGTAGGAAGTGCTTCTACCACGGGAAATGTGCTATCTCTACTTGGAAAGGGGTTGCCGTCAACAGCGAAAGAAAAAACAAAAAACGGATACAATCAGCTCTGAAGGCAGTTATCCTGCCAAGCGTGGTGGCAGCCAAACGTCAGCAATCGACCGTCTCAGACAAGCCCCGGATAACAACAAAAAAGAATCGCCCTTTTTGTATGCTCGATGCGGAGAGTGCGTGCGCATGTGGAATAACGGAGTCACGGAGCTGAAGGAAGCATTGGGAAATGTATCACTCCCCCCCCCCTCCCGGAAGCACCTCCAACCGACAATGCTGCAAAGGGGTAAAAAGCACGGAAGCGGTTGGATAATTTTGCGCAAGCACCGCAGTCGTCCCGCCGCTACAGGAGCACCTCCTACGCCGGCACATGCACATGCGCAGGCACGCCCTTTGGGCATACCCATATCAGTGGAAGAAAAGATAGCGCGGTACAATTTTTTTAACTGTAAGAAAGAGTTTTGTGTTGTGGTCAAAGACAGGGCGCTTGCACATTCCCATGTGCAAGCGCACAAGGCATTTGCCATGCAAAAATAAAGTTCATGTGAATACCCGAATACGGCTCTACCGCTCAGCATGTGCACGTATAGGAGCATAAGATAGGCCCACAGTTGTTAGTGATGGAGATAACAAGTCTAGCAAATAGAAGCACCAGTGATGCAGAGCAACCCGTAACGTGGCCCACCCCATGGCAACAAAAAGAACTACCTTCCTTGTCATACGCACGGTCATCCTTTTTGACGATGGAATTGAGGCTCGTTCTTCCTCAGCCGCCTCGCTCCACCGCATAAACTGATCACAATACCCACTCTGGGTGAGCTAGCAAGAACCGTCACTAAGGCACGCAGCGCAGCAGCTTACAGGCGGGGGGCACCGCTCGGTACCAGCCCCTTGACGCAGTGGTTAATGACGAAGGAGGCAGCTTCATTTCCCACACGGCAGCATGTCCGCATATCTTTCCCCTGCGTAAACGCAGCAAGAAAGCCGCCAACAAAGGCATCGCCGGCGCCCGTTGTGATGTGGATGATCGCGTCCTTGCCAAGCGGCACCACTTCCACGCTCCCCTCTTCGCCGGTGCTCGTCGCGTACAGCGTTGGTGCGGCACCCCTGGTCACCACAATGCGGCGCACCGCGTGGTTGTCGTATGCCATCTTCTGGGCCACCTCTCGAACAAGCTGTTCATCTGACATCTCATCTGGAAGCCACTGTAGCATCATTGCCAGATTTCGCAGCTCCTCGTCGTTGCAAAAAATGAGATCAAGCTTCCCCAGAAAATCTACAAGATCCTCACCAAATGCTTCGAGGATGGAGTTCGCAGAGAGCCCCATTGCAAGCAACGTCTTGGAGGCACCGTAACGGGTCCGCAAAGCAAGCATTTTGATATGCTCCGTGTGGAAAGGCACAGCGTAGGCAGTGGTGTAGACAACCATTGCGTCATCGATCGCCGCTGTCACAGTGGGCGAATTGAGATGTGCAATGGTAAGACAGTTGGCTGCAGCGGGATCACCTACTAATGAGCGAGCATGCCCTTGAATGCAAACGGCGCATCGGCCCGTTGGTACGTTCTCCGCTACCTCGAGGATCATTCGCACCCCATCCTTCTCGGCTGCCTTCGTCAGAAAGGCGCCCTGCTCATCAGAACCGATGCAACCAACATAAGCCACACACCCCATATGTTCAGATGCGTGCAAGACCCACTGTGCCACGCGCGCAACATTCAAGCCCGCACCACCAGGACTGCGATGCACCCCCGGCTGTTGCTCTAAAGCGTCAAATAAGCCGCGAAACTTGGCTCCATAGATACCGACGCTGTTGGGTTCTACGTTATGGGTCTTTAAAAGCGCATCATCCACTTCTGCTGTGATGTCAAGCAAGGGGTTACACAGAACACACAGCTTGGTCTGTGTGGTGGGCATGGGGAAAGTAACAGGGTGTGTCTAACAGGGAGGTATTCGGTTTTGACAGCACGTCGTACGTAGCCGGTGCCGAGGAAGGTTGTAGGAGCAAGGTCTGTGTGGTTTTGTTGTTGTCGGTTTCTTGAAGATCTTGCAGAACGCGTTTTAGACGTCAATCTCCTATGATAAATAGAACAACGGTAAGAGTAGCAATATTACAATAGAAAGTATTCGTTCATTCTCATCAAGTACAGGGCGGGCATTCCTTTCGTCGGCAAGCACCACTTTACCCTCAAAGCAAGCTTTCTCAGCGATAGGGGAGGCAGAGGAGTACTTTCGGTTATAACTGGCAATGCCCTTCAACTGGGCACAGAAAATCCACAAAGTCGCTTACTGGTGATTTAATCCAACAAACAACTCCATCTCGTGAAATACTTCAAGTTCAGCCTTGAAATCGGAAAGAAAAGGGTTAAGGATCCACGGCGGCAAAAGGAAGAACCACACCGCTCTCTCCATCACTTCCCTCTTGCCAGACAACATCGGATAGACGCAAGGCAGGGGATGCAGAAGCACTTAGTCTACCAGCCCTCTCTATCACAAGAATACCCATTATCTCTTCTGCTCTCTCGCATGGGCAGCGTGAAAAGAAATGAAGAGACCTCCCAGAGAAGACGAAGAAAAAAAACAACTGTCCACCCGCTTTAAGCAAGAACAAAAACAGCTGCCCCAAGAGCCGAGCGGTGTCTGGGTACGCAGCACGGATTCTCTTTCTTCCACCAGGGTTATGGAGATATTGCGGGCGCTGCAGGATAGGTGCAACCATCATGTTGGATGATCACACCAGCAGCGTAGTTACCCACCTCGCAGCAGCGCGTCGTATTACGGCCCACAGCATAGGCGGCAAGAAAACCACCCACGAAGGCGTCACCCGCGCCATTGGTATCGATTATATCGTCAGCAGCGATCGGCTGCACCGGCACAGCGCCGTTCTCACCGCTTGTAGTAGCGAACAGGGTGGGCTGGCTACCTTGGGTAAAAACGACCAGGCGGTCTTCACCGTTATAAGGTAGTTCGGTCGCCGCGCGCCTTGCGATCTCCGCAACGTCCTCCGTCTCCCACCCCATCACCTTGGCAAGCACTGAGGCCTCCTCGGCGTTACCAAAGATTACGTCGACGTTCGGAAGCACCACATTCAATTTCTCGAGGAAGAACTGAAGAATAAAAGGCGCAGAAAGATTCATCATGAACTTACCATCCACGTCGCGGGCCGCCTGCGCAACCTGAACAACGTAGTTTACGTCAATGGTGAGGGTAAAGCCTGTGAGATAGAACAATTTACATTCGGAGTGTGCCTTGAGGACAGCCTCACTTTTCATGTGCTCCAGGGAAAGGCAGTTGGCCGCAGCAAGATTGGCCACCAGAGAGCGTTCTGTTCCGGTTATGCAGACGGCACAACTGCCGGTGGAGGCCTTGGATGTATACTCAAGGACCATACTCACGCCATCCTTTTCGGCCGCCTTCTTGAGGATATCACCGTACTTGTCGTGGGCGGCGCAACCGACGTAGGTCACAAAGGACCCCGCTGGAGCTTGAAGCAGCCACTGCGCCACACGGGCGGTGTTTAATCCAGATCCTCCAGGGATATACGAAACGCCAGGTTGCTCCTCAAGGGCCGGGTAAATACCTGTCTGATCCTCAGAAACAAGCGACGCGGAAGCCTTCGCCACCTTGAACTTGGCCAAGAAGTTGTTATCAACGGGAGCGGAGATATCCAACAGTGGGTTGCACTGGACGTACAGCTTCTTGATCGATACCATATCGTCTTACAGCAGCGAGCTCACAGAGAAAGAGAAATAGAATGCTTCAAAAAAAAAAAGAAAACCCTTGCTCAATAGGTCCGAAAGACCAAGTAAGAATGGAGAGAAGCAGATGGCTAAGAGCACCAACGTTACTCACAGCCTCGTATGTGATAATACAAGCACACATGCACACACGTGTGCGAGTATGTTTGGACGTGCAGGTGGCCCTAGATTCCAGCACAGGGAGAAAGATACGAGCGGCCCCCTCCCCATTCCCTTGTATTGCATCCCTCCCTTCCAACGACGCAAGTCACGATACTCGTGCACTGTCCCCTATCCACCATTCGGCAGATGGTGCTGAGTATGATTTGAGCAGCAATCAGTGTGCCTGCTGCTCAATGACTTCATATATTGCTTCACCATTCCATTTTCGCCTAGACTTATGAAACGGACCAAAAACAAAACTCATACATACAACCATATATATTATGGGTACCCCCCACCCTCCGTTGCTACAGTTCTGCGTTTCTAAATTCAAAAGAAAAAAAATGAGCTCGCGTTTGTTTCCTCTTGCCTCAGGTGAGTAACTTATCCTGTGGGTACGTGCACGTCGCCTATGACACACTACAATCATCTGTCAGCGTGATGTCACCCAGTCACTCCCTTCCCTCTTTGACTTGACCACTTGTTCGGGGACGCACAGCCACTCCACAAATGTCAAGGTTTATTTTCGTCCCTCACCCTCATCAGTCCAGAAAGGAGGACGCACACTCTCTCTTGCCCACCTCATAATACTTCCTCTTACATTGAGTGTTCGTTCTTAATTGGGCTCTGGCTCATGCACCAAGTCGAGCATCGTGTACAGGCAACTCCCTCTAACATCCTGTCTTTGCATGTCCTCCGGCTCCCCAGCACCTCTCTCTTCAGCTTCATAGGAGGGGTGGAGAGTACACAAATGGCATCCCAACATGTACGCCGTGACACCAGTTGCAGGGGTGGAGGTGAATAACGACAGTAGAATGCGAATGCAGATCTTTTCTCACGAAGGCACGAGCGATGAGGACCGTGCAAAAAACTGACAAACGTGTGAAGAGTTGGCGTATGCCAGGGACATCCAACAGCAGGCGTCAGCGGAAATTGGCTTTACCAGCTGCTCTCGAATGGGCAGCACGATGTTTCCCTCAGTTAGCAAACGCACATCCACCGCCCGCTCACCCGCCACCCCATCACGATGTACGTGCGGGCGTCGCTCTTCCACACCTACACTAGCATTTATTGAAATGCACAGGTCGTAAAGAAGAGTGAGCGCACGGCATCCTCTTATCCCACCCCTCCCTTTCCTCTCCCGGCCACCCCCTTGGTGCGCGACTTTCTTCATCCAACCCTAAAACGAACACTTTCGGGCAACACCCGGTACGAATTGACAGTTATGAACATAACGAGAGTGGTGGTCACAGATCAACGCCAAGCACACACACACACACACACAAACACAAACAGCAACAGGCCACCTCATAGTGAAACGTACGCATTCCGTACTCTAGCACATCTGGTACGTAGCATCGTGCTTCGCATTTCCCGTGATCCACACGTCATACAAGTGACGTACGCGGCACAGACCATGATCGGCACCGTTCTGAAACCAGGAAAAAACAAGAGCACTCTTTCGATCTCACACTTTGCAGGTCGACAAAAGGGAATAGCGAGGAGCATAATGGCTCGCCCACAGGTTGCCTTCTCGACTTGAATACACGTACACAGCCCCTATCAATACGCTGTGGATGCACAAGGGTGACCCTTGAGCATTAGCGTAAAGTCAAGCACAATTGTCTTCAATACAAACACAAACAATCCCCCTCGGAAAAAAAAATCAGTTGCACGCATGTGCACACGGTCAATGGGAGAGGGAGAGAGAGCGGTCGAGCAAGGTTGGCACCTCGCAAGAAGAAGAAAAGAAAAAGAACGTGTTATAGATGTAGCAGCACCGATGGTGTGCGCTGTAGGGGATGCATGGAGCGAAGTGCAAGGCTCGAAGGCGACGAGGCCACGGCCGTGGAAATTCCCTTGCTTCGTCTGATTCGCCGCTACCTTCAACACGGGGCCACCCAACTCCCTTTTCTCCCATTCCAGCCTTCCCCCCGACTAAACTGCCCATTACCATCTCCTATCACTACAAAGGGGGGAAAAAACACGTCCTTTCGTTCGGATGTTAGCCTCTTATTAATTACGCAGGCTTGAGTCCCGTGTCTCACCCTCCTCTCACATTTCCTCACTTCTCAGCGAAGATAAAAGCAAGGATACCAACAGCCTGTAGGGCAGTGGAAGCCACCATCAACTTGAAGCCCACTCCATACTTCTTGGTTTCCTTTTGCATGAATGTCTCACCGCAGAACTTCGTGTTATAGAAGGCTGCCACAACGGCCCATGGTACGCAAGTAACGCCAATCGTGAAAAGTGACATCAGAAGTGTCAGAACTTTGATATCGTTGCCACACACCTGGTACCACGCCATGCCAAAGAGGAACAGAATGGAGAACAGAGAGATGATACTGAAGGCCTGCGCAACTTCCCACCGGTGGCGGCGATCGGCGCACATGTCCTGAGGGATACGCCACTCGTAGTCGTAAACGCGGCACGGTTTGTGCCTACCCCACAACGTGTAGCATTGCGTCGTATCTCCTCGGTCAATCAAGACTTCGAGGGGGACACCAGTGGTCATCAGCACAAGTGCAATGAAAGACATCACCAATAGAACAGTCGCACCGATGTGCTTCCTGTACTCCCGTTGCCAGAAGTAGGTTTTGCGTGCCATAATGCGTACAAGGGTTAACTGGTGGTTACGGAGGGAACTTGGCTGTGAAGCGCTGCAAAGAAACCGTTGTCGTTAGTAAAGTGGAGCGTTAGAACAGGAAAGTCAGCAACGCCAATACACTGCAGGGTAGAAATTGCTAGGGGAAACAACTGGGTATACAAAATCAAAATGAAGAAAATCGTAGAGGGAAGTAACGTCACGCATGCTTGCTGAACCTGTTCATGAATAGATCTAGCCCATGCCGTTTTTCCCCAAGGCCAGCAGAAAGGGTATTTCATCATCGGAAGACAAAAGGCTAAAGCAGCTGCACCACACGTGGAGAGATGCTTTCATACAGCTCAAAGAAAACGATAAGCGTCTTTTCATTGTTGCCGACAGCGAGAAGGGGGCATCCGTAGTTATGCCCGACAGCAAATAAAAAATAAACCATACACACAGATACGAATTAGCCATCTGTACTATTATGACACGTACTACAAGCTATCCCCATAGCGGCTCATATTGACTTCAGCCGCCACTGCACAAGCCCCAGCCGTCGGGCCACACAGTCTCTTCTCCGCCAGAACACAGCTGATTGTCTCGTGAGTCTTCTCTTTTCCAATACCTGTGATCGTTCTGCCTCTTGTTCGCTACATGCTTGGTTGTGGTCAGCGTCGCAAAACAGTTATGACCGCGAGCTCTCGCCCCTTCCTGTGCTCACAAAACAAGCATATATACCTGTTTGACTGTCTAGTGTGGCATCATGGAGAGGCACACATCACATTTGCTCACCAAATCTTTGAACCAGATCCCCGTGAACAGCACACCCTTCGTCGGTGACTTGGCGAACAGACCTCATTCGCCAGTACAAGGACGCCTCAACACATCAGCAAGCTACGCCCTCGTGTACGATAAAAGTAGACAACCCCAGCTGAAAAATGGGAAACAAATGAAGACAGGGTACAACCCACCACACGGCTCTGCTGTTCATACGGAAAACCGTAAACAACCCTATCGAGTATTTCAGCTCCGCACGGCCAGAAGCAGAACAGTGCCAATCAGCTGAATGCACCAGGCAGCAATCGTAAGGCCGTACCCGGCACTGGGCCTGAACCCGCTGCGGAGTGTGGCGCTGTGCGGGATGCCATCAACCGCCGCATTACCCGTCTTGCAGTAGCTATTGTGCCACAGGCTCGTCATGCAAGCCCAAGGAATCAGAACGAACCCGATCTGCAGAAACGCAAGCAGAATCACTGCTACTTTCACACCTTTGAGTCCAGTGAAGACAAGGCCACAGAGAACACACGACAGCAGCGCGGTGAGCACGGAGATGATGTAAAAGGCCTCAGACGTTTGGAACAGCTGCTTGGGGCGGCTGCAGCCCATATCCGCAACTCGTTGATCGTACGGATTCTCGCCGCATGCTTTCTTGAAGCCCCACACCGTCACACAGGAAATCCGGCTGGCGCCCCCGTCCGCCAGTCCCTTGCCTTTAAACTGCGAAATGGGTACAGAGGTGGCCATGAAGACGAACACGATGCATGCGCATAGCATGTACAGCGTCACATCCACCTTGCCCTTCAGAGACTCGAAGCCCATGGTTTTGGTAATAAAAGGAAAAGGACGGGGTTGCAATGCGAAGTGGTTTGCTTTTTTTTATTATTGGTACTTGGACGATGTCTACCTTTGATAACGGTTGTAGGTGATGCTGCATTGAGAAGAAATCGCCGATTGAGATGGAGTAAATTGTCATACGCACAAGGCAGGAGAAAGAACGGAAGATTGTCACTATTGTACACAAATACGTCACCCACACTAAAAGAAGGGTGGCACAAAAGGAGTCGTGCTACAGAGGCATGTTAACGCCTGGAGAATTAGCACTAGTGCTACCTTCTCATCCTTGGCTCAACACATCGTAAGCGTTAATGGACGATATGCAGACTATGTGGCGTTTCTCTGCCTTCTCCCGTCAGTCATGAGTAGGTAAGTGAGTGGGAGTGATCGCTCCCGTCTCCCTTATTCTATCACATTGTCGTGCCCAAGTATGTACAAGTGTGTGCTCTTGGCGGAAACGTGCACCACACGATCACATAATGGACCCCATTAGTTTATCTACCACATGCGAACCCGAAGCCGTTCGTGTGTGTGGTGCTATAGCTTACCTGCTGACTGCAGCTCCTGCACGAGTGCCTCGAAGGGCACTGCAGTGGCGGAATTGTGATGAGGGTGGGTCGCCTTTGGTACCACCCGGACACTCGCATCAGCTGGGCTCTCGTTGGTCTCGGAGGTGCCGTTGGATTGATGGGCTCCGGCAGTCAAGCGAACCACCGTGTTAATGGAGTCGTGGTCCATGCCTTCCTCCGCCTCGTCGATGGCCTTCGAGGTGAAGCGGCGTTTCAGTTTTGGCCAGTGGCGAAAGGCACGCAAGTCTTTAAAGCGTAAAGGCTCCCGTGCCCCATGGACAACCCCAGGAAGGGTTCGCACTCTCAGAACAACATCGGATGGCTCGCTCACGCAAAACGAGACCCAACCAAGACCGCAGACATAGATGTCAGCCTTGGGACGCCGACGGTGTTTGTTGTAGCACTCAAAGTAATAAGTCCTACTCACTGACAAAGAAGCCGTGCTGCCCCCGGCTCCCTGGCCCACAGTAGTGGTGAGCAACTGCTGGAGCGAGCCGGGAGGGTCAAGAACCTTCCCGAGCTGCTCCTGCCAGAAGGCGTCCGAGTGTTCGGTGCTGGAGACGCCATTGCGCACCTTATGGGACGTGTACACCATGAACAGTAGGCCTCGCGGCGGGCCCTTCACGATATCCACAGCTGCCAGACCACCCAGGAACAGCGTGTGGCCGGGCGAGAGAAGAAAGCACTGCGGATTGCGGAACTTGCGTATCAGCGTTCGGCGCATCTGCAACAGCGTCAGTGGTGAGTGTCGGTGCCAATGCGGAAGAAGGCCAGGTGTATCAAAAATATACTCGTCGTGTGAGCCCCTCGCGTCGTCCTGTGACATTCCACGGCGCCTGGTCAACGAGAGACGCACCGCATTGGTTGTCACCGTCGTCCCTGGTAGGGACGATACCGTCAATAACTTGGAGGCCTTCTTATCATGGCGCGAGGGGATGTCCAGCATTTCTGCACGATTCACGTTCGGGGGCGTGTACCAGCGCCAAAATACAGCTTCCTTTCCATGGGTATCCGTCTTTGTGAAGTACACCTTCTTGCTCTGCGGGTGCGGTGGTTGCGGGATGTAAAGGTGGTGCGCCATGGCGTTGATAAGAGAAGACTTACCGACATTGGCCACGCCTACCACGTAAGTGGGGAGCGGTTTGCATGGACGTCGTAAATTGAGGTTAGCGGCGTCCTCAATCGCGAGAATAAGCTTCTCCATGTTCCACCCGCGCTTTGCTGATAACGGCACCACTTCCTTGATCTGGTGCTTAGGTAGCCCAAACTGCGTAGCAATGTCCAGCACCCAGCGCCGTACGTAGCGCTCCGTGACAAGACACGCGGCTACCGCGCGGTCCTTGCCGTCGTAATTAAAAGATCGATTCCTTACGCAGTCCATCTTGTTGACAGCGATGATGACGTCATTGTTCATGCTGATCAAGCCGGGGAGATCGTACACCATCGAGCCGGGAAAGTCCGTAATGTCAACTACCAATACTGCCACCATCCTCTTCTCTCTCAGTGCCCGCAGCTTTTCTGTGAAGTCTGGTGCGGACCAGATCTTCCGGCGACCCTCCACGCCAAGGTTCTCGAGTGCGTGGCAGCGGTGGCACACAAAAGGGGCTCGACGATCACGGTAAAAGGCATTAAACTCTTCTTGTGTCATGAAGTCCAGCCACTCCTCGCCAACCCGTCGCCCATGCTTCTCCCAGTGCGCCTGCAGCTCAGCCATGCGGGCGGCATACTCAGCCTTTACCTGTGCCTTACGCTGACTGTCTAATACATAGCGCTCCACATCTCCCTTGGCCACGTACCCAAAGTTGTCCTCACTTTCGTCCTGCAGCAACGCACCGCAACCTGGGCAGCTGTCACGGTTGACAACAGGGATATGAAATGAACTGGGCGTTTCCATCACAATGGACGACCTGCTGGCTCGTACTCCGGGCAGAGCTTCACTCGCATCCTGATCCAGCACGTGCATGCCCTCCCATTCCAAGAACTTGCGCTCCATCTTGTTGCCAGCTAGCTGCAGCTGGTGCTCTAACGCGAACTTGTCGTTCTCATACGCTTCCAGTAGCACCCCATACTTCACCTTGTCGGCTAAATTGTTCCATTTCTGCTGCAGAGCTTCGGGTTCCCCTGAGTCGCCACTCTTTGCAACCTCCGCTGCCTCCCCTTGGCTCGCCTCCAGTTCCACGAGCTCCTCTGACCACCCCATTATTTTATGAAAGAGCCGATTAATGTGCCGGGGAAGCAGAATGGACTCGGCCACCTCCTTTCGGCTCCTCTTCAGGTGCTGAAGATGAATCGGTACGGGTCCCTCCCCATATGTCTTTACTCCCTCGACTGTCAAGTCCAAGGCTTGGCCAAAGGGAAGAGTCGTGGTATCTCCAAACGCGGGCGGGGAGCCGCTAGACAAGATAGCAGACGGTACGATGCCAGGTCTCTCGCCGTGTGGCCCCGATGCAGCATTCGCCGAAGCCTCAGAAGCACTCATGATTCGCGCCTCCTCCTGCTCCGGTGGAGGAGAGTAAGGCGATCCCGGAAGTAGCAGCTTCCCTGGTGGCGTGCTGCCCGCGCTGAAAGGGATATGATGGAGATCGCGCACGCCCAAAGGGCCTGATGAGGTGAGATTTCCGGTGAGCGTATCACCCTGCTCGTTGGTCACATCACTGGTCGAGGAAACCTCGATAGCACCTGGTGATGTCACCTTACGATTCCGCCAAGGTTTACTGGCGCGGGGGTTGTGTAACTTCTTAAAGAAATCACTCCGGCTGTAACCATGTGGAAATGGCATCCGCTTCCCTAGTAACCCAGTCCGACACAGCATCCCCTCTCCTCTCAGAAAGGTGAGCGCCTTGGCCTCTGCACCTGTTAACGTGCGGGCGGATGCACCTCTCAATAGCGCTACGAGAAGAAAACGAACATCAGCCAAAAAGAAGTGTGGGAGGATACCATATCATGCACAACTCTTACCTGACCCGCACGCTGACCCTACGCGTGGCACGGATGGGGAGCACGGCTCCCACACCACCCCGCCTCATGGCGCCCACAGTATATGCTTCATAGAAGCCAGCGGAACCAGTCATACGGCCCAAGGGCGTCACACGTCAGGTATGCCCACCACTGATGTCAAGTTCTGCCTCCACACAACGGCCTCCTCCATACTTTGCTTCACACCCATGCCCCATTCCAATCTCCCGACGGAAAATTACTACGTGCTCTCCACACGCTGCTGGCCCCGCGCTTGGGTGCTCTGGATAATTTGAACAGCCGCTCGAAATTCCTCAATGGCGGTACGCAGCTCCCCTTCTTCCTTGATCGTCTGCTCCGAGATGCGTTGCTTCTCGTTCGCCAAACGGCTATCCTCGGCCTCGCTGCGTTCAATCACCTCGTTGTTGATGTCAATCAGGGTGTTAACGGGGGTCCGCATAAAGGCGCGGCCCACTCCTTGGTAAACAACATGTCCACTCTTCAGAGATGTCAGCTCATTGACCGTGATTTCAGCGCGGCGCTTGCTTCGCTTCAGTGAGACCTGCCGGCTCGCCATGGTTTTAATGGTCTGGCGGAGTGCCTCTAGACGCTGCTGGTGCTCCATGACGGTCTTTTCCTTCTCCATCAGCTCGGCCTGTGCCGCTGCAGACACAGTGGTACTCATGGTGGGTATTATTATGGTTATCAAATATGTATCGTAGCTTAGTAACTCAAATGATGAAGCATTTGCAGATGTATCCATCCCAGCAGAAAAATAAAATGGAACAACAAAAAAGCAATCGCTAGGCAGTAGGAGTCCGAAGGTGCATCAGCACCGTGCGCCGCGGCCGTTCGCCATCCCGCCTCAAATAGTAGCCGTTGAGTCCACCCGCATTACGAGAGTGGCCAGCCAATTTGGGGTCACTGTTGCCTGATCGCACGGAGAATGGCTCATCTGGTAAGAGAGATGGTAAGGGCGACCGGAAGGATAAACGGCGGGCGAAGGGTAAAAGGAAGTCCACACATACCCGCCCGTCCACAGAGCATCTGGAACACGCATGTGTATAAACGCACGTGGACCCAGATACAAAAGTGTTCATCCTCTTCCGATGCCAGGTATTAAAACGTATAGGCCAGAAAGAAGCCCGCAGCAGTGTGCATGCAAGCACATACAGATTGAGATACACCTCCGCAGCCTCCCACAACCGCCCAGGGGTGTGCAGGGAGCACTCGCCACCACTCAACCAAGATATAGGAATGTAGGATAGAACAAACTGAGCAGGATTGCAGTGAGAAGTGGTAAACATTGTAGTTCTAGAGCATCCATACAATCGATGCGCAAGCATTCCACATTCAAAGTTACGCATACTCTTCTAAACGCAATCGGAAAGGAAAAAAAGAGCTGTAGCAAAAATAACAAATTCTTTACCGTTGTTGGCCGTTAAGCCCGTCCGAGATGCAGCGGCATGTAAGGAGAAACGATACATGCACAACAACAACAACAGCAATAACCTTCTGCACATGCTTCCGCAAGTCAAGAAAGCCAGGACAGTAGAGGTATTGTCGAGTGAAAGCAAAATTGGGTGCGATTGGGGCCAGAGGCGTAATGCAAGGCCTCCCTGGCACCCCAGCAAATAAAGCGTACGGGTATGAAACTAAAAGACACTCTAAAAAATCAGAAAAACATCAACATCGTCTTCGCACACCGCTGGGGCTGTGTATGGAACTCGAAAGGAAGAGCGCACATCACCTGTTACATGTGCTCAAACTGGATATTTATCGATTTGACGAAAGACTGTCCAGGGATCGCTGTCGGCTTTCTCTTGAAGTAGTCCGTATTGGCTCTGTCAGAGACCATCAGGGGTGCAGGACGATGCCCGTTCCGTGTCTTCTGCCGTGTCGGCAGTGGAAGGGTAGGAACGTTCTCCTTCCCAGAGAACGCGCAGTTGGGCGACCCCGCGTCTGCAACCACAGTGCCCCAACACGGTGCTGTGTTGGACTCGGCAAGAAAGGAGCCATGGAGCGAAAAAGATGAATCCTTCTTGCTTTGGCTGCGTGACGTGAAAGTAGTCTTCTTGGCGATGGAGGCACGAACGGCGCTTTGTGCCGCGATACCTTCCCCTGGAGGGATAGGCCCCACGATAGTGCCCGCCGTCTCCACATCACTGGCACAGAGTTTAACTGATGCCGCCTTCCGATTCATCTGGGCCTTCCTCCGCGAGAGAGAAAACTTCTGCCTTCTGCACGGCTTACTGCCTGACGCGGGTAGGACGAGCGGTAACTTCTTCCTGGAGCGGGATGGGCCCTTTCCTACACTGCGCGCCACACTCACATTGCCTGGCTCGCCGTTAGCCGTGTCCTCTTCCGTGTTCAGGGCCGAAGAGCCGCTACCAGCAGCAGCAAAGGAAAGAAGCTGCAGGGTAGAGACGATGGCACGCACCACCTCAGACATTTTGGCGTCGAATCGAGGATCGTCCAGCACATCATCACTGTCGAGATCCAGGTTGGTAGAAGCAAACGCCTCGTACAACGGCATGGCTCCGCTAAACTCTCTACGTTGAATGTGCATCACCTTCGCCGACGCATAAACTGCCCTGCTCACTTCAGCCATTTGCCGAAGAATGCTGAGGGCCACCTGCCGAGACTCTGTCCGAGCGCTCGCTATATGCGTCATCACCTCCTGTACCCTGGCATCTGCCTGAAGGTTTTGTTGACGTTGGCGCCGAAGCTCATCTTCCAATTGCTGTAACAGACAGTCCCTTGGCGTAGAGAAGTGCGCGTTACACGACACATCGTGAGTCACCTTCTGAGAGCTCCGGCCATGCAGTATCGTCCGTTCCTGCTCAACTATACGAGTAACCAGAGTATTCGCGCATTCCACCAAGCCGAAGAGAAGCTCCCGATGCGCATGCTGAAGTTTCTCCACATTCGCGTTATACAGTTTCTCTAGCCGCATCTGACCTGCTCCGGGAGCCAGCAAAGCAGAAGAGGTCTTCCGTACCGCGGCCAGCGTGATCCCGTACAGGGCTCGCAGTCCGTTGTCCTGTGTGACCTTCAGGCGGTTACTCAGAAGTAGAAGTGTGTCCCGTCCGTACTGCAGCTGCTCTTTAAACAAGGACTGCTTTATGTGTGACATTACACATGCGTCTGCGGCCGTTTTGGACGAGAAGGACAGCTGAAATGGAAAACCCACCGCACTCTGCGTACGGTAAAGAAAAGCAGAGGGGCGGCCTACGGAGTCGCCGCTGAACATGCGCTCCTCTGCAAGGAACGATGCAGATGAGTAGGCCTGGCATAGGGCGCTAAGAGAGGCAGTATCAGATGGGAGACTGTTCGGTGTTTGTGCTCGGCAGCTTTCACTGGCGTGAGCCCAATTATCCTCCTGCTCCATACAAGAAGCCTCCTGTTTCTCCAGCGTCGCGTGGAAAAGCTCCTTAAGGCGAGAGCACCGTCGCCTGTAGCGGATAAGGCCAATCTTGTCGCGGAAAGCCTCTTCAAAGCGGCGATCAGGCACCAGACCAAGCACCCCGCCCACCTCCTGCAGACGCTCGTCTGTTCCATCTTCCTCAATGGAAATATATGCACTGGCGTAGGCCGGCGGGAGAGAGCGAATGAAGCGCTGCAGATGCGCCAATTTTTCAACCACACCAGTGTACTTCTCCTCTAGCCTCTTGGTGTAGTGCCGCGCCTGCCCTAACTGGCGCTCCGCCTCCGCCAGCTGGCATTGAGTATCGGTCAAGCGCTGCCGCGTGGTATTCCTCTCTGTTATCATCTGTTGAAGCTCATCTTGCTTGTGATGCGCCTGTTGATGGAAGTACCCCTGCTCACTATCCAGTCGTCGGATAAGATCTCTCGCCCGCACCAGAAGAGTGCGCAAAGACTGCACCAGGTTATTCTCGGTGCCTTGACTAGGGTGAACACCGTGAGGCTCCTGAGCGTTCGGTAACACATCTGGCACCACAGTAATGCCGTTGGCACGAAAAAATGGATACCTACTGCCCTTCTCCCGTGCAATCGAAAGTGGCGCACGCGTGGCGTGGAGAAGGCTACTAATATCCGTAAGCAGATCACCTGCATGGGAGCCTAAAGTAGCCTCCCCTGTAGTGGTATCTGCACGATCCATCGCACGTGAGGGCCGTATACAGCAAAAGAAAAAAAAGGAATCTAATCGGGGCAACTCCTGCAGTATTACCCAAACTTCAGCAACTTTGCCTACTCAAGGACACCCTGCCAGACAGGTTGGTGGTTCACAGAACACAACCATTCAAAACGAAGCACAGAAATGGTGAGGGAAACAAAATGGGAGCATCGATAAAGGCACACCGACGCGCGAAAGTGTCACGCCCTGGAGTGTAAGCTCCAGCTCAGCATAAAAGCAGGACATCCTGTTTCAGCGATGCGGCACACGCACACAAAGACCTCATGAGAGAGTCTAGTATTACGGGTCCAAGGGAACACAAAGGAGCCAGAGTGTGATGTAGAAGGACAAAGAGCAACCATATTCTGGGGTAACTCATGCGCAGGCACGCCACCTCTTTCTCCAACGCCCTACCCTCTTACTTTAGCGCGTACATCTTGACCGAAAAAAGATCTGCCGGCCACTCCTTCTGCATCGCCTCCTTGACTACTCTAACACCGGCCGTCTTAAAGATTTCCTTGTAGTGTTGATCGGAGCGGGTGAGGCTGCTGTCCTCCTTATCCACTAGAAACCGATCCGTTGTGCTGCAGTTTTCTTTGAAGAAGATGAATCCCAGCTCAGTCAGGGCTGACTGGCACTGCTTCAGAAATTTGACAAAGTCAGCATCTGTCAGGTAGATGGCGGCCCACTGAATAACAATAAGATCGTATGTGTTAGGAGGCAAAGTCGCCGTCTGCATCGATGAGAGGATAAACTCACCTACAGGAAGCCCAGCCAGCTCTTCCTTCGCCTTCTCCAGCATGTGCGGCACCGGCTCCAGTACATCCGTCACACGATATATTTTAGAGAGCAAAGTCTTTGTGATACGTCCAATTCCAGCGCCGCAGTCCAGTGCACGGTTGGTAGCGTGTTCGGAGAGTGCGTTGATGAACGCCCTTGACTCCTTGACATCGATATCGTGGATATGTGTCATACCCCCGAGAACTCCATCCACCGTGGCCGGCGTGTTCTTCCAATATTCAAGAGCCTTACCATACCAACCGTCCTTCGGGTCGTATAGGTCCCCCTTCAGCTCCGCAGCCCACATCTCGTCAGTTGAATGGTACCTACGGCCATCCGTATCCGCGCCACCGATAGTCTTCCTCGAAACAGCGTCATCCTTCGTGGAACTGCTACTGCTACTCGCGGGCATGTGCGTACTGCGCCAATTAAGTGTTACAAAAGATGTCGAAGAATGGAGTGCAGGATGTCGAATCGCACGTAAGGCCGTCCCTTGCACACTGAAGCGTGCCTCTCGTTTATACTTATCTACCTTCGCAGTGATTATCGCTGATGTCCACCTTATTGCCCGTGTCGGTGCTGCCAATACCATAAAAGACGTCACAGGAGAGCAAGATCTGGAGTAGAAGAGCGGGCCAACTTGGACCGTCGGCGGAACGCGGGTGGAAACGCTTGAATGCGGCAAAAGACAGTCGAGGTCTCCAAGGAAGAGGCACTGCCCCCTGTACCAATGATGAAATAATGGTTTCACAAGCAACCGCTTTTACCAACACACCAATACAGTCCCAAGTAACTTATGGAAATCGTCCAGGCCCCTTGGCACTGCCCCTCACTTGGCACTCGACCGCGGACTTTCCTTGCCCTCATAGAGTATCTCATGGAACGAGCACTACAAGGTTTAGCCAGAGAGAGCATCCTCTCCTCACTGGGCCAAACAGCATCTACGCGTTTACGTGGTATACCAAACAGCATTCTCTATCTCCTCCTCACTTACCGTACCGGCCCCCCCTCTCGCCCCGTCTCTCTCCTAGCCAAAGAGGGCATGGGTCTCAAGTCTCTGACCGTCTGAACGTACCTGGCATCCTTTTCAGCTAGCCTGAGGGCGTCATCTGCACTAGCAGGAGAATGGGGTGAAGAGTATTCCTTTGGCAGAGACGGAACCTCAGCGCTTCCAGGGAAGATAATGTCATGTGAGGGAGAGCCATCCAGCCACGGCGCACATCGCCCCATATCATATTCACTCCATGACGTACGATCAACAGCGATAGGGTAGTAGTACGACGAGGGCATCGGCACATCCGGTGCGCTCAGATTCCTCGTGCGCAAAGCGGGGGGGGTCTTGCCGTAAAGAGAGAGACGAAGCTCATCCCCATCGCCTACGTGATCCGTACCAGCACCTCCAACTTGCAACTTGTTAGGAAAGTCCTCGAGCAGTAGCCATATCATCAGAACTACGAGAAACACGGCGCCGGGGACGACGGCGCAGATGATGCTTCCGTTAGTGCTACCGTTCACTGCAAACAGCCACGGGACCGTGGCGCCAATGAAAAATAGCGTGGGCGCGAAACTGAGCACAAACGCAACAAAAACGGAGGTGCGTGGGGAGCGAATCTTGTAAATAAATGCCCCCGTGAGGGGGAAGGCAAAGAGTACAAAGCCACAAACCAGCACGACACCGTACAGAATAGAGCCGGCGATGGCAGCTGTCTTGGCCTCCTCCTGCATCCCTCCCATAGAGGGGGAGGGGGGGCAACCCGTGAGTGTGCGCCTTCCTACCTACGGTGTAGATCTCCCCACGCCAAGCACTACCGCAAAATAAAGAATTGGGCCAAGTTTCCCGCTTGAATCAGCGAGTCCGACCACACGGATATGGTGAAACAGCGCTCCGTCCCAATCCTTGCGGGGCAATATGGCACCGTCCCATCGTCATATTTAACCGCTACGCCGCATATGCGAGATAAAGAAATGACAAGCCCGCTCTCTGCCTGATGCATGCACACCAACCCACCACGAAAACAAGAAGACAGTTTTGGGGTACGCCTACACACCGGGTCCCCGAGAGTTTGGCGTGGCCCCGCGGACTTCTGTTGTGCAGCTGCTGCGACGTGACCCACCATCCTCTTCCTTTACGCAAATCAAGGGCACCTCTGTGTGCAACAAGGCAAAGAGCGCACTTCAGAATCGCTAGGCCAATCCACCCGGCGGTGGGCGCTAGCGTGCAACAAGAACTTTCTTTTGCTTCGGCGCCCTCCATACTGGTGCGCTCAGAACAGCAACAATGTGGTACCTTGCGAGCCACAGAGATACCATAAAAACGATTGTCCCCAGAGCCCCAAGAATACTTCCCGCATCAGAAGGCGGTGCCACCAACGGCGAAACAACGACTGTTAGCTTGGCAAGCTTGCTGCCATCGACGGGGGCAGTGAGAATTGAAGCCTCCTTATTCAGCTGGTACAGCCGGTCCGGCAGTTGCACGAGAGCCTGCACTTCCTTGGTGGTATCCGGTAATCCAGAAAAGCTGAAGGTGTGAGTTTGGCTCAGGGGAATCGTGCGCACAACAGTGCCAGTTTTTCCATCCACAGCACACACAAGGACATACGGCGCGATGCTGTGCGACACGTTAACCCAACCTGCTACGGCAAACGTATTGGTACCACTGCCCGCTGCAGCGCTGTAGAAGAAGAGAGTGGCAGCAAGAGCCATCACCATCAGAAAATGCGCATAACAGTCCATCGTGCGATTGCTGGGTCGCGTTGCTGAAGTAGTCGCTTACAGCTGCTTCACCACCTTATAATACTTCGATAAGAAGGCCTTAGGGGAAGAACAAAGGCCAAAGGGAAATGGCCTTGTGCGACTGAAGTTAGGCTAAGTCCGCCTGGGTAACTTGGGACGTGCGCGCTTATGGCCACTACCCAAAGGTCCGCATAAACAAGTCAGAAAGCACCAGAGGGAAAAATAGAAGGAGCGTGGGTTTCCTCATACACCAGCAGTACAACTGTCCCGCGAAGGTACCTATGGGGGAAAGAGCAGCCAGCTGAGTCCTGCCGTACGCCCTTT
>JAIZPF010000002.1:0-14458 GCA_020509355.1 Blechomonas ayalai | reverse complement strand
TAGCACGACAACAAAAAGGAAAAAAACATTACCATCAATCGAAAGCCGGCGACTCCTACGAGCATGCTACTTGTCAGATGTACCGGACATGGGAACCTCCGTCCGGCTCACTCCGTCCGCACTGCGACTGGCAAGTGATTCCAAGTACCGTTTATGGAATGCCAGTCGTTCCATATCGGATCCTGGGCGTTCCTCTAGCAGTGCCAACACCCACTGGTCCAGAAATTCGCAGACGTTCATGTTCTTCATGTACTCATTATCCTCTGCCTTTTTGGGATGGAAATCGGCGGCCGGGTCAAGCACCTTCCCTTCCAAAATACTGTTCACAATACCCAAGGAGTAATTCGCCAAGTCCTTGGGGTGGCTTTGAAGAATGCGTTTAGAAATCAGCTCGAAGAAGTCAATTGTACCGCCCTGTCGCAGGTAGGTCTTAGCTAGATCTATAGACTGCTCATTTTTTGACCACTCAGGAGCACTCATGATAAGAGAAGAGATAAATGGCGGGTGTTTCCGTTCCTAACAAGATTGCCGCTACTCGACGCCAGCAAAAGAAAAAAAAAAGGAAATTTCGCTTGCGAAAACGCACACAAGTCGCACAGCATCAACAGTAGCACACCCGCAGCAGTCAGCACAACGGCAAATCGTATAAGCAACGTATTCAAAGGGAAGGGGCGTAACAGAAGGTCATAGAGCGCGTATGCACCTCCGCCACTAGCAGGCAGTGGATTCGGACCCCATTTTGCTGTCCCACCGCCAGCAGTGCGCCTGCCTTTCCTATAGACAAGTTAATGTGCACAGTGGAAGGCATGGAGAGGGGTAACATATGCTTCATGCTAGTTCGGTTGGGTGAATGGTGTACCATTCACAGCATTGTAAAGCACATGCAAACTCGGTATGAACTTGGCGAGGAATGCGCAAGCTCCAGTAATACCTGCCGATGAAGCAACTAAACGCTATCCCCCTCCAAACAGCCACCCCTTCCTTCATCGAGTGGCTGAAAATTACGCGCCTCCTGGATGACAAGTCCATGCTGTTGCATGAACGGCACACACCCCTCGATCCCTGCTCTGCTAGCAAAAAGCAACAAGAACGTATATGTAATTAGTGATACAAATGAAAAACACATTACACACAGCACGGCAACGGTATTGCGCTAGGGTGAGCAAAGGGGGGGGGAGAAAAGGAGGCCTAGCCTGCACACGAGTACGCCCGATAGGACCGGCACACGCATCGGTGTCCCTCCGATATCCGTCACAACATACCAACATCTCGAAACACTGTGCACGAGAACTGAGAACCCTCCCGGTACGTAGGTGGTCCGTCATCAGAAAGCCCGTATACCAGCGGACTTTTTTTCGTCCTTCACTACTTGCCCACAGTAGCTGTATTACCTTCGCTCTCCCAATTAGCACAAGGAATACATGCCCACCAGCACCACATCATGCAATACCGGCCACAATCTCCATGGAGGGTAACTGTATCCTACAGCGGATCTGACACCCCGCCACGGCTATCACGGACCGCTTCTCCATCTCTCTCTGCTCGGCCTTCCTGGCGGCCGTGAGCTCTAGGTCCATATCGCCTCTGCCCGCCCTGAGGGGGGCCGCCAGCGGAATTCTCAGGTTTAGCTTTGCGGTGGTCGCAATGCCCTTCCTGTTGGGCAACGTACTCGGCCCCCTGACAGCTCATGTGCCCAAGTTGCCGGGTACCACAGGATGTATTCGGGTCCTGGTCGACCCAAGTTTCCCCTGCGACATGTGAGACGGGGGTGTCCTCCCCCCGGCGACCATCGTGGTTCGCCTGGCGACACAGAAAACGAGTCTCTACGGCACCTTCGGTCGGCCCCTCCCCGAAGCGGGTACTATTAGGATCCGCAAAGGCGGAATGTTTGTGGCTACCCACTCCACCACGTCTTCGCCTAACCTGGACGCCAGGGCCGCCGCGTCGTCGCTGACCCCCTCGCCCGCCATGGTGAGCATCAGGGCCTTCGTGAGAAGGCTTGGGGCAGGAGTGCAGGCCAGCATACTCGGGGACGCAGTTAATGGAACCATCCTTAGGTACAGGGTAGTAGCGGTAGTCCTGGTGTTCGGATGCCAGCGCAGGACTGGGTGGTACGACGCCCTTCGGGTTCCGTCGTGGACCAGGAGTTTGATTGAATACAAACGGGGAGGCAATTGGCGGGGAAATGAGACGAATGTTGGGGCTGGGGCTTCCCGTTGTTTTACGAAAGAGGATCTTAGCGAGGTGCACAGCCTCGCTGAACACGCGTTTGGAGGAGGGATAATGATCTACCACCATTTGAAGAACCTCCTCCACGCCCTCGCTAATGATCGTCTCCGCCACCTGGGTATTTTCCCAGCACAAGTACGTCAGAGCCTTGAGTGCGTGGGCGACCAGCTTCTCCGTAGTGAAATGGGAGCGCATGGCGCTTACAATCAGTGGAATCGCGCCATATTCAGTTAGCAGCTTACGATTGCTCTCAGAGTTGAACGCAAACTGAGAGATGGCCCTGCAGGTGGACTTTTGAAGCAGTGGAACGCTTTCGTGTGCACGCATCACCTTCACTATTTGTGGAATTGCATCTACAGCTACTTTCTCCTTTGTCTCCGTGTTCCAAGCTAGCGTACCCAGCACCGAGCAGCCCAGTTCCAGCATGCGTAGCCGCTCAAAGTGTTCCATGGCAAAGATAATACTCTGCACACCGCCCAGTTCAAAAATCTGCAGTTGCGCAACCGTATTGTCAAACGCGAGCCCACTGAGGCCGCCGCAGGCATTGAGTTGCACCTTGGGGCTGCTTTCGTGGGTCCGCATGGCCGTCAGCAACAGCTCTACGCCACCCATCTCTGTCACCTCCCTATTCAAATCGGCATGCTCGTAGGCAAGGTGCGCCACGGCATTACAGGCCTCCTGTTGCACCAGTTGGACATGGGGATAGTTGCGCATAGCCGTCAGCACAACCTCCGCGCCGTGCAGATCATAAAGACGGTCTTTGTTAACGGGGGAGGCGAGAGACAGAGTCACTATTGCCCGGCAGCCCTCCTCTTGCACCTCGCATACTCGCTCGTGATGACGCATGGCGCGTACAATTTGCTCCAGCGCCGCAGCGGCATCTTTCAATGAGACATTGCTAATGTTTGCCAAAGCCCGGCATGCGTGCTCCTGCACCTCATGACTATTGGGATGATTGCGCATGGCCTCCACCACCACTTGGTAACCCCGATTCGCTGTAATCGCTGCAGCATTGCCTCCATTTGTCCATGACAGGTACGAGAGCGCCACACAGCCGTGCATCTGTGCTCTATCATAGTTCGGATGCTGCTCCATCCCTTTAATGATGAGAGGAATAGCACCCTTTGAGCTCATCTCAGCGCGATATTCCTCACAGTTAAAGGCTACTTGCCCCAGCGCACGGCAGGCATTCTTCACCACACCCGGACTCGCTGAGTGCTCCGCCAAGGCCCGCAGTATTACCGTAATACCTCCCAGTCTAACCACGTCGGCCTTTAGATCACTGTTCCAGCACATCGTCCCAATCGCCAGGCATCCATTTTCTTGCAAGCGGGGCTTCGTCCCGTGGCGCATCGCATCCAAAATGAGCGCAACCCCTTCGTCTTCAATCATAACGCGCTGCCCAGCTAAATTGTTGAAGGTAAGACCAGAAAGTGCCGCACACGCAGCCATCAGTAGCCCCTCCTTTTGCGGAAATCGGCGCATGGCAGCGAGTACAAGGAGTATACCGCCCAGCTCAGTGATGCTAGCCGTGATCGTCTCAGAGTCAAAGGAGAGGTACGAGAGGAGGCAGCACGCCTCTTCCTGAATGGCCGCGTCGTGCGGATAGCGGCGCATTATCTGCAAAACAGGCGGAACACAGTTGCTAGTATGGATCATCGGCTTCAGTTCCTTGGCGTTGATTGCCACGCTGTTCAGAAAGTGGACGCATTCTAGTGCTATAAGATCGGACTGGGGTGAGCTTACGAACGAAGCAATGGTGCTCCAGTCAACAAACCTTGAGCGCGGATAATTGCTGAAAACCCGCATTACGTGACTACAGAGTAACTCGGATTCTTGGTATCGAACGAGGGCCTCCGCGAGGTACATAACGATACGCGAGTCCGCCTCCAGTGCCTCCGTCACACCCGAACTAGACACGGTGGCTACGATGCGAGCAGCGTAGGTCATTATTTCCTCGTTCCCCACATGACCGTGCAGGACGCCCTCGATCGCCACGAGGCCATCCGCGTCGACAAACTCCCGGGAACCTTGTATGCACCGCTCCGCGATTTCCGTGCAGTACGAGGTAAATTCAGCCAAAGCCCGAGTGGCAGTCGTGACAATCAAAGCGTCATTACAGTGCACTTTGAGAATATGAGCAAGCTGGGTGATACCGTCACCAATGTCATACAAATTAAAATGTGAAAGTGCAGCACAAGCGGCCAAAGATAGCTGTTGATGATGAGGAAAGTCCCTCAACGCCCGGACGGCCAGTTGCGGTACTTCAAACTCTGAAAACAGAGAAAGCGTAACGTCGTCCGTACAGTAATAGTGAATGAGGGCGAGGGTCCACTTGAGGCACTCCGTCCAAGTGGGGTGCTCCTGGGAAAACTGCACCACTCTCTCTATCAGTTCCTCCACGTCATCTGGAGAAATGTCTGTGGCAACACAGGTATTAAGAATGTAACTTACATTTTGGGCGGAACTCGTTTCCGTCGACGTTTGAAGCCTATTTTTCAGCGTTTCAATCCTTTGCATAGAGTCGGCAGCCAGCACACATAGAATAGTGAACTCTGCTGTTTTCACCTGACTCTCCCGAAGATTCTGCATGGGAGGTCCTGAAACAACCTTCAAAAACAATTGATCCATGATCAGCTCTCGCCAAACGCTACTCACAGTGAGAAGAGACACCTTCAACAGGCACTCAGTCGTACCACTCGCTTGCCGCAATCCGCCCTCACTTCAGTGAAATGAAAAAAAAAAAGGCGGTAGCTGTATAATGACCTGTTGGAGCAGGTCAGAAACAGATACACAGGAATTAATGTAAGCGCCTAACAAAAAATGCTGGCTGTACTGACTTTTTCGAATACAAGGGCAATCTGATGGCCAAAGACGTGATACTGTCGTTGGCTTTTCTCTTTGAGTTGTGCAGTAAGAAAAAGAAAAAGCTTGTGTGAATACGAACCAATCAGCTCTGTGGAAATGGCCACGGCCGTCTTGCTCGGTTGGCACGTCCAGCCGTGGCAAGAGGAACTGTAACGGTAATAATATGGCGTGAGACTGCGGAAAAATGGCACAAACGAAAAAGAAAAGGAAAAAAACGAGAGGAAAGTATGGGTCATGCGTGGTTTCTCACTGCTGCACTCCAGATGCAAGCTCATCCCCATCCAGGGCAGTAAAGGAAGCATGAAATCAGAAGAGTTGCGAACGATGTATTTGAGGCCATTATCCTTCATCACTTGCCAGTCTCAGAGGGAAGCGAAACACACACACACACACGGCCCCTCCCTGGTGATGCCGGCCACCTCACCGTGGTGCCAGGGTCCAGTACCCCCTCGCGGGGGAAGCCAAGCGCCAGCACTGCTCCCCGTCCTAACGGACTGGGGCTGGCGGCTACCAGAGAAAGAGCAAACCTCTTCACCGGCGCTCTGGGGTGAACGTAGATCAAGGACAGCTCTCCTGCACGTGCAGGTTAAACGCACACGGAGGAAGAAAAATAACACACGACCGAATATCGCATAAATGAACAGTTACAAAAAAAGAAAAGAAACAATGAAGTAATTGTTTAGTAATACCACCAACGGTAGAAAATACAGGCACATGTACATCAACTGTGACTAATTATAAACAAGCGTGCGCAAGGTTAACGATATCACCTTGGCCAATACATTCGTGTGTGGCGGTAAGCAACCTCCATGTAGTACTGCACTTCAGCCTTCATCACGCTTTGTGCAGGCCTTTTGGGAGTGGGTATCGGAGCCCACCATGAAAAGCATACCTATACGTTGTGAATCAACCGTCATCTGCCCATGTGACGCCACCCTGGGGCCAAGAGAAGGTCTCGTTCGTAGTAGCATGAGGGGGGTTTACGGTGCAAGGGGAAACAAGTGCCGCTCCACGACGACTACCTACTTCCTTCCCCGATAGGTGAGTAGGAAGGTATCCCCTTTACGTCACCACGCCCCAGAGGTACGTGCTCCGACACTGAGCAGGGTGTTCTACGCCTCTCCTATAACTCCGACACACCGGCTGGCAATTAACAATTCTCAGGAATGGCTTCGTCTTGACAGGGCCTGCGCGCTCACTGTACTCTTGGCCTAGGCGGAAGCAGGAAACGAGTAGGATAGAATTGGAGAGTATTTTCGTCTCTTTGGGGCACACCAAACCTTTTGATCCAATCTGAATGAACTCAAAAGTTCAACTGCACTGACCAGCAGAAAGAAGCGATATCATGATAAACAATAGTGGATATGCGTGGCACATATAGTATGAACGACTCCCACGATAGCCCCCTTCTCAGACACAAGGACAGTCACAACAGTGAGGCCATCACTGTATCATTTCTGCTGCCTTGCCGTATCCGCTCTGGCGTCGAATGCTAAGTCTCAACCCACGCAGACGGTCAACTTCGGTAACTGCGTGTCTTTCCCTAAAGAGGACATAGAAAACAAGGGCATTGTGCAGAAGGCATACCGTGGAGGCGGAGGATGGACATCCCGCACATGTAAACATGCAGTATCCTGCTTTGGCAGACACCGGTGTGAAACAGTGGAGCACAGCCGTTAATCCTGCAATTTTTCACGGAATAATCTGTATCGTATTCCAGTCCCTCCCAGGACATACAACTGAGTAGTGGAAATAAACCGATCCTCCATGTCTCTAGTGGTAGGACTATTCGTTTTCTTTTGTAGCATCAGGGCGGCCGGCACGTGCTCCAACCTGGATACCTCGCAGGTCCTTACCACACTGAAAGAACCCCTGCACAAGCAGGTGTCACATCCCGCCACTAGCCCTCCCCAACTTTTGTCAGCCTTCTCAGTAACAACATCTTAATTCCCTAGCATAGTCGCTGGTCAGGGCAATGGGTTTCTTCACCATCCTTGGGCGCCCATTTCGCGAGTGTCGCAAAGTAAGAGGAGTCGATGGCTACAAACACCGATGCTCACTGACGATGAGCAGATTTGGAATCAGTGCCCGTCTTCTTCCTTGATGGCAGTGGTCTCCTCTTAGGTTGCAGTTGGAACTGTTTTAATAGTACGGCCGATTTTGACGAACGGGCAACAGGTCAGTATCAGTCGGCCGTCACCACACACCTACTGGCATGGCGTTATCCACCGTTCAAGCGCCACATGCGGTCCAGTAGCACTAGGGGAATGTGCAAGTTAGCCGGCTGTCCCTCACACACTTACCTTTGCCAGCGATGTGAAACAGATGCAAATAAATACTGGTGACGTACCAGAGCCCCTAATGAAGCTCATTTACGAGCGCAAAAAGGGGTGTTCTTTCCCAAACCTATGACAGAACATCGGCGGGTAGTCTTCGTCTCACTCAGCTAACCGGCGAGCCTCGTAATCACTATTTCCTCCATCTGTACGTAGGGTAATGTGGGATTCTGGCGTGTGCTACAGCAGAACCAATGCCCTGTGCAATCATGGAATAGCCGCTATCACCCAAGAGAGCTTTGCTGTGCCCAGAGAATTGAGACCTTCGATGATACAGTCTACCTCACTGCCGACTGCCATAGACCGCTGGGGATAAACATATGCCCACATTCACGCCGTATCCCATTGACTCCGCTGACTTTACAAAGAAAAAATGTAATCCATCTTGGGGGATATATCGAGGAGGAGGTCCTTCGCTATCTGCACTGCAGTCTCTCGGGAGCGCAATAACCCCACAGCAGCGAGAGCAAAGAGCATGGCCGTACCAGGCGCGCGACTGGTAAGGCAGTTGCCACACTTCACAACGTTCTGGGGGGAAAATTGGACGTGCGACGGCAGCATCTTCTCAAAACCCGGATAGCATGTAGCGGTGCTGACCCCTTCAAGCATACCGAGAGGGCCCAAAGCCACTGCAGGAGAGGCGCAGATGGCACCAAAGAGTTTGTTCTGCGAGCGCATATCATGCATGAACTTCTTCAAATGCTCACTTTTGCCCAAGTGTTCGGCGCCGGGCATACCCCCCGGAAGGAGGACGGCGGCGTACTTATCAGCCGTCTCATCCTTGACAAACGAGTCACATGTGAGCTTTAGACCGTGCGCCAAAGCTATTTCTTTCGTTGCCATAACAGAACCAACGGTAACTTTAATATCCCCGCGCGCCAGGATATCGGTAATGCAGGAGAGTTCAATGTCCTCAGAGCCATCGGCTGCAGGCACAAGAACGCGCATGAGTCCTGTCACAAATGTAGCTGTACGAGGAGAAAAAAACAAAAACTGCGCGGTTTACACGTATCTTGGTGTACGAAGTTATAAAACAGCAGAGAGCGCACAAAAAAAAAACGACAACAGCGGCATGCGAATCAATAGAAGGAGTGGACATTAAGACAATACTCCACGAGCGTGCAAGCAACTCGTGTACACTGAGGGTACCCCAAGTGCCAAACTGGATGAGGGGCCGCTAGGGAGTCATTAATTATCGAGCAGATGAAAAAGACAAGAATCTCAGCAAACCCGTGCACATCGCCCAGGGAAACTCGCCAAGCAACCTGCTATGCTTTCAAAAGCACAGAAAGATTGCCACCCATTGGGAGCACGCACACAGCAACCGTCACGGCTCCCTGAGCCGGCTTTGACACGGGGCACAGGTGGCCAAGAGCATGAATAACGTCGCCGGTGGAAACTTCTTCTACCGCAAAAGTGCTCATCGTTACGCCGTAGCATCGTACAAGTACCGTGATGCTCACGGACTCCCGCATGAAAGGCACGTTGTACTCCACCAGAAGATCAGCAAACAGAGAGTCTTTATCTCCCGGTAGTTCAACCGCACCTTGGGGGTTACATGAATCAGCTGCAACTACAACCCGCCCCACGAGTGAAATCACTCCCGCACAGCCATTGCGTTGGATGTGAGGTAGTTTGCTCAACTCCTCCTCCGAGCACTCACTCGCAACGAAATACTGAGGACTCTTCTCCTGGATCAATTCAAACGACGATAAAAATGGCTTTGCTGGTGGTGATGGCACGATCTTCTCTAGTTCTTTCTGTCGCAAAGCTTTCTCTTGCTCCATAGCAAGGGTCTCCACATCTCTTTCTGCCTGCTCCACCATTCGCTGCAGTCTACGTTGCCTCCCCTCCTCTATCATTATCCTCGCATCGCTCTTCTCACCACATACCGTCGTTGTAGAGACAGCCTTGACGTTCTGAAGAGAGGCTTTGGCCGGTGGTGATGGCGGGGACGAAGCGGACGAACTCCCACAAGCAGCTGCACTGGTAGTATCACAGTCGCCTAACTCCTTAAACAGGTCATCAAGCGCACCGAGGACGGGTTGTCCCTTTTCTGTATGACATAGGCGGGCGAGTTGTAGCGAAGCTGCGGTAAACCGGAGACTTCTCATTCGCGAGGCCCTGTCGAAAACCTAAAAAATCATGGAAGTAACGTGTCAGAAAACAGATTGAAAAAAAAAGGGTAACGCACAAACAATGAAAGGACTGAGAGGTAAAAAAAAACGATGGGCCAGCTCATTCGCATCCACCAGGCAGACGATTTCCAATATGTCCCACACACACACCTTCAACCTCAAAGTGCAGTCCAACATGCCACGGCAACTGGTCAGTTCACAAGTACGTTGCGTGGCCCACAATACTCGTCCAACAGCATCCCCAACTGCCTACTTAGGCAGCAGGCCTGCTTTTACGTAGTCCAGTCGTTGCTTCTTCGTCAACATTTGATCGTCAATCAAATCCATCCGAGGCTTTGTGAGGGTGTTCAATTCCTTTCCCACATTCCAGCGGGAAGGACTATTAAACTCAAAAACAGAAGGAAATGATTTCACTCTGACTGTTGAACCACTCGTCGCATGCTGAAGCGTGTACACTTGCCGTTTCGAGACAAAAAACTTTCCTGTCCAATCACCTGTAATGTAGTTCTCTTGAGGAAGGAAATAGGATTGGCTCTTGGCAGTCATAAAGCTCCAGAAGTACGGGGCTTTAAGATTCATTGACTGGGTATTTTTAATATGAGGTCGGCGGTGAAAAGGATACTTCCTTTGACCCCTGCGCGCTAAATAAAAGCCAAATGCTGATTTAGCTATCTTTAAAAATCGCCTCTGTACAGGCGCGTGGCATGCAGCGTTCCCCAGAGCATAGACATCACGGTGTGGAACAGCAGAAAGACATCTTCGCAGCATGGAAACACAAGAGAGCTAAAAAGATCTTCCCTAAGACAGCATTTCACGCAAAATAGAAGGAAGAATAATAGGCCCGCATAAGGTGCAAGAAACAACATCACAGAGAATACCTTTGCGCGCGCACACACACAAAAAGAACAATGGCATCACTACACAGCAAACGAATAAAAAGGGCTAGTATTACAACTGTACAGTGCGAACTATCTTTTTTCGTCCGCTCATAAAAAAATTGCAGGTCTGATGTCAACCGCACAATGGTATATCCTAGCGCCACCGATATCACACACACTTAAAAGTTATTAATACGAAATGTCATCCTCCAACGTCGATATGTAACACACTCGTACACAAATCTGTGAAGCAACGACCGTAGTGCGCGGCGATCACTCAGGGGTTTCCGCAACTCCAACTTCTGCTTTCCGAAGAACAGTTCCATCTTTCATGTATCCTCGCTTCACCACCTCGGCCACGTACCCAGCAGCCACCTCCTCTGACGAAGGGGTGGTGAAAAGAACCATTTGCGTTGATGGATCAAATTTATCTCCGACAGACCCATTTAATGGTGTGACGCCGTGCCTTCCCAGCACCATGCTGATAACTTTTAGAGAGAGTTCAACACCGTTGAGAAGAGAGGAGATGTTGTGTGAAACCTCAGTATTCACCTTACGATACGTCGCTATATCCCCACAAGTCTTCTCCAGAACATCCACAGTTTCTAAAGCATCCAGCGCAAACGAAGCCTTCACAGAGGACAGAACATCATTCTTCTCTCGAATGCCCTCCTTCCGGATATTATCAGCAGTGGCAGCGCTGTAAAGAACATCCTTCTTTGCGGACTCCATTTCCTTCCTCATCTGCATCAAAGCATTTAACACCTTTTCATGCTCCGATGAATTCCCACCCTCGCCGGATGGCGTTTTATCTCCAGCACTAGGAGTAGCGTTCTTGTCAGGACCAGTGCCGTGAAATCGTGTGAAGGGCAATGCGACAAGGGTTAAGCAGCCTCCAGAGACCAATACAAAACGTCGCATCATCAGCGAATACGTAGACCAAGGCTAGCAAACAAGAATGGAAAGAGTGGGAAAAAATAGTAAGGTGCAGGAAGAAAAAGCACAATACACCACTACAAACCTACGTAATAGATAAAAATATGGCTAATGAAAAAGTCAAAGACCCTGTATCACTAAAGTGAAGTGAAAGGAGAACAGGAAAGTAACGGGTATGCATGAGAAGGCATCGCTACACAATCAGCTTGGTACTCGCCTATCAGAAAAACTATCACCGCAGCCCCGCACAGGAGAAAAAAAAACCATAATCGTGTTCAAGTTTTCTTTAAAGTTCGATGAAGCGCATAACCCTACACCCGTTTACTCCATCTGTGAAGCGAATATTACTCCATGATTATGAGATACCTCCCAGCTCAGCCATTCGAAATGCAGTTCAATGAATTGGTGTCCAAGTGATGTAACCAATAACCACTATTCGCATTCGTAACTCAATAGGAACTTCCGCAGATTCTGCTTTCCAGTGGGGTTGAGCGCCATTGGCGCTATCCATCATATCGAAGCGTTAGGATTTGCTTATGGATGTTCGTTAACCTTCCCCTTCCAAGGCCACCCCAACCTGTGCAGCTCGCAACACCCGGTTCTTTATCTTGTATCCGTCCTTCAGAACACAAGAAATTGTGTCAGGGGGAGCTTCCGCGGTTGCAGGCATGCGAACAAGGGCATCATGAACGTTAGGATCAAATTTTGTCCCTACTGTCACGTTCATCTTTTCAATTCCGTGTTTCGAAAGGTTCTTGTAAAGAACCTTTATGGATAACTTTACTCCAGTGTAAATAGAGTTTAAATACTTGTCCTCTTCCAGTTGCTTGGGGGGGATCGACGCAAATGCTTCAACGCCTTTCTCGAGAGTGTCTGCCACCTCCAGCATATCCTTCCCAAACGAAGTAACGCCATAAAGTTTTGCCTTTTCAACATCCTCACGGCTGATTCGTCGAGCATTCTCTGCATCTGCAGCCCGGTACAGAACTTCCTTTTTTAACTCCGCCATGGTATTTTTAGCCTCAGCCAGTTCAGCCTCTAGCTTGGTAAAATCTTCAGACGAGACACCGTTTGGAGCCTGCTCTTTATCCTGAGTCTCCTTTGATTGACGTTCCTTTTCACCCGAGCACCACATACGAGAATTACTGAGTGCAGCCACGAGGCTTTGTCTCGCATAGAGGGAACCTTTAATAGAGAACGCCCGCATTTGACAAATATCTTCGGAACCAAATTTACTAATAGAAAGAACTACATCCGCAATGAGACAGCAAGGTGAAGAAATTCAAATACGTAGAGCTAGCATGCAGCCAATTGTGAGAAAGGTAGCACATATTAAAAACAAATGATACCAGGAACAAATCACCATTTTTCACGTTAGAATCAACACCTAGCACTTTGTTCCCACCTAAGGTGGTAACAGAGTATCCAACTCAGACATTTCAACTGCAGTGAGGCATGCTTCCTTACGAATAAAACACCATGCAAATCGAAAGTGCCGCATTTGCTCCTTTGTAACAAAGTCGGTATTGCGAATCCCAATGTCATTACGCTTTAGAAAAATCGGTAATGAGGTTAGAAATGCATAACTGAAAGTTTGCAGCGAAAGTTGGTGAAACAACATAGTAGAAAGACCTGTATTGTGATCACGAACAGAAACATCTACCGATGTTCCTCTACAGTTGTATTGAGCCAAGCAGGGAAGTATGGGCTTATCATCTGCATTTGCTACAATTTCCGATGGTGGAAGTCTCCGCGTCGCCGTTACGATAAGAGATGACCTGTGATGGCCGCTGCAAAACCTGACCTCACCAGCATCAGTAGACCCTTGAATTAATGAACCGCAGCACTCAAAAAAATCTGCTACTGGAGAGCAGCTGGCTCCATCACCCCGTAGTGCACTCACTTCCTTCCCTCCTTCGTGAGCATGATCGCATATTTTCAAATGATAAGTGCCTCCAGGCCCAGGGGATAAGGACCAAATAAATTCCAGGCGCTTCAGTTCTTGATAAAACTCGTACCATCCATCCATAAACAACGGTTTGTGAACAAATCCATAATTCTCAAAGCAAGCATCCTTAGCATCTGCTTCACATGATGAAGGCATAACAGCACGCTGCTCTTGCTGTGCCTGTTTTATCCGACGTCGTTTACCAAACACCGGCACTTCTTTTGCAGTTGGTATGGTCGTCGATGGCCCTACGGTAACCATTCTATGCGATGCAGGCAAGGAAAGTACCACGCTCATTAAATACCTTCGCATCATCTAGATCACCTTTCTGATGGCTATGTATCGCTGAGTCAGGGTAGATATTGTAAATGAATCAGAACGGATAACTAATACTTGTTCAACTGCATCGAACACCAGAGCATCGCCCCCATTGCATGTGATCAAAGCAAAAAAAAAACACTCAGCGGAGCACTCGAAGAAATGATTCCACGTTATATATGCGCTTCTCCAGTGGATGTACTTGATGCACAATCCACAGTTGAAAGCAAAAGAGGACATGTTCAACATAGACAAAACAGCCATATAGTGGTACCCATCAAAAGCCTCGCTACTGTCGAGAAGGAATACCGGAATCATACGGCCAAACTATATCAAGTTTTCGGGCGCCGGCACCCTCGTTAACACCAATCACTGATGTAAACAAACCCACGCAAAACCGATGGGTTCATCCATTAATCCCATAAGCATTGGCAAAATCAATCATTTGGTCACTAACGACAATGTATGCAATAACTTAAAACACAAACACACAAAAATACGACCGCCCCCGCAAATAACATACAACTTCCATGAAACAGCACGTGATACGCAATCATCTGCCCGCACTACCCCCGGTCAAAAGAACTACATGTCGGTTGGCCACAACAAACACAGCGGAATGCAAGCACAGCTCCTACCATGACGATGCAGAAAATGGAATGAGCTAGAAATGGGGTAAAACCGACCAGGAGAAGCAATATCAGCAAAATAGTCATAAACCTCAGCGAGCCATCTCCCAACCTTTGTTCTCCAAAAGGAAACGAGGGAGTGGGAGGGCGTAAAAGATGCTGGCACATGGACTCGGTC
>JAIZPF010000001.1:389125-403634 GCA_020509355.1 Blechomonas ayalai | reverse complement strand
AAGCCTGAATATCTGCATTTGCATTGGATTGGGTATGAAGTATGGTGTCAGAATGGAATGTTCCTAATTTTTCAGTGGTATAGAAGGTCGTAGTTCAAGCAATTGGTCGGAAGTGTCGGTCAGGGAGTGCTAGTTGTTTGATAGTTGCGTTTGATGTGGAAGTGGTTATTCTGTTTTGTTAAGAGAGATGATACATAAAAGATGAATGGATGGGTGCCAATATTATTGGTTGGAGTTTTCTCATGCAATGACGAAGCTGTATTAGAGTGCCGAAAAATGATAAGCATTGCCGCCTACTATTCCTGTCTTTGTACCCAGGGATGTCGTATTATCGAGGTGAAGGTTTTAGTTCCCCTTTATGCGATGCAGTATTCTGGTGACTTTTTGTCACCAGAATTCGAATTCCGTCCTGGGAGATCTTTGTCCAGGTCTCCAGAACATCCAAATCATCTTTCGTCGATTCGTTCCTTATCAAGCATTTCCCGACCGGTGTTGATTGACGACCACGTAAGTGATTTTTGCCAAGCTTCCGACGATGATATATATGAGGACGATTCTGCCATAGTGGATAGTAACCCTGCTTTGGGGATCGGAGTGCTGGATGATGGAATGCATTCTTCGTCGGGAAAGCTATCGTCTCCCAAGGTGTGTATTATGAGTAATCAAGGTCATAGGCATGTGCGGCCTATGTTTGTGGAGAAGGTACACTCTAACCTCAACTGCTCAAAAGACATTTTGTGGAGGCGTCATGTAGAAAATGCACGTCTGTACCGAGAACAGAGAAAGCAACCTGTACTTGAAAGTATTCAACGAAGGAGGAGGTTTCGTGCAGAGCGACGGGTGGGTGCTTGTACTTCTCACAGGGTACCACACTTAAAGACTACTGCACATCACGTGGGAATACATGATAAGGCCAACGAAAATCTGGATGATCATTTGACTGACGCCGGAAATTCGAGTTCATTGGGCGTTGTTCGCAGGCAGCATCTTGAAGCCTACATACAATCCCGTATTACAGGATTTCAGTTCTACGGGGTTCAGTAAATTTGGGATGAATAGTAGATAGTTGATAAAATGCAACACAGTCCTAGATTGCACATCTCTTCTGCCTTTGTTTTGGCTCTTTTACTTTAATTGAGCTCTACTGTCATCCCACTGCACGCTTGATGCTTTTGCACGTTACCTTTGTTCGACCTCATGTCGGTTTGTTTTTTTATATCTACTATGCGTTTTAGGTCGATTTAGAAAGCTTTTTTTTTTTTTGTGGCAATGGATGCATCTGCTGTTTGCAATGCTGACTCACGTGAAGATCTAAGTGACCACTACGTTGCTGGCGCTGAAGAAAATGATGTACAGTGTGATGACGTTGACGTTACTGATCAAGGACAGTTTCGTAACGAGATGGATCGCGTTCGTGAGTGCTGTGCAGCATTACTGCGGTTCTTGGGCTCACTCGGGAATGACGCTTCAGCTGTAGGTGTCGATCTTGGCATTGTTGTAGAGCACGTACAGTCACAAGAGGAGATTTTATTCTCTCCAATCCCACAGTATATTCTCCGTGAGCTCGATGCTGAAGTACACAAGAATGACAATTATAACCGCACCTCGAGGGGAAGAACTGATTGCCACCGAAGCAATGAGACCTATCCTGAGAGTAATTTTGTGGTACAGCGGGCGTTTGTTGATCCCAGTAAGCCACTGCAGCTTCCTTATGATTCTGAACGTAACCATGCTAGCCATAAAAGGTATGACAAAATAAAAGGCGAGTATCACGACCTATTTCTTGGTGATCCTTCTCAGTACGTGCTTACACCCCCTGCGGACAATCGTCGCAAGCAAGTGGAGGAGGCTCAGAGGGCCCGTTCCCTTCCCAAGAATGGTGAACCACCTAACTACGAACCCAAGCCACTCCGAGTACTGAGAGTATCCAAGCACTTTGTACCCGCATGCGCCACACCGAAGAGGTCCAAGAAGAATACATGAGGCTTGTGAGAGGTAAGTCTGATTGAGTGGGACGCTTCGTTATTCATGAACACTGTGTGGGGTATGCTTGCCTACTCTACGCATTGGGGAAGTCACGATTAGTTTGATGCTTTTAGGATAGTAGTTTTTTTCTACATACACATCATTGTTGTCTACATTGAAAATTTTTTTTTTGGTTCAGTTGTTGTTGATTTACGGTGTATGTGTTACCAGTCTTTTAGTGTTTCTGTAAATGTCTTGTGTTTCAATTGATAGTCATAAGTGGAACCGGTGACCTCATTTCGCGTTACGATATTGGATTGTTGCTCCACTTTGACGCATGTTGCTCTTATCGGAAAAAAAAAATGACCTATCTTCTTCTCTTTGTGTTTTGTTATGGTAAAGAAACTAGGCTTCAACTCACTTGTCTTAGTGTTGCTGTTCCGCTATATTTTTCATCGGCCCCCACAAACGATGAGCGTCAAGCAGGTTGTTTCGCTTTCTGAACTTCAGAATCTTATATCGCATTCTAGGTTACTTGTGGTCGACTTTTTTGCTACTTGGTGCGGACCATGCAGGTCCATCTCTCCGCATATCGACTCCCTTGCTAAAAGTAAACCTGGTGTAACGTTTTGTAAAGTAGATGTTGATAAAACTACTGACGTCATGCAGGCATACCCAGTGAAATGTATGCCAACGTTTCTCATTTTTAAAGCGGGCAAGCCTGTTGAACGGGTTGAAGGCGCCGATATCCATTCGCTAACCTCCATGGTCCAGAAGCTGGAAGAAGTACTCCCTCCGCCAATTCCGTCTGATGATGCATTGATGCAGATGCGACCAAAAGAACTACTTTCGTTGATGAAACAACTCCACATAAATGCTACTGGGTGCTTAGAGAAGGACGAGCTTATTTTGGAAATTCAGAAGTATCGCTAACTACACCTATCAATTGTATCCTTGTGTCGACATCTAATAGGATCCGAAAGCATTCAATGTTCTCGTAATGTTTTTTTTTTCGTCCTATGGAAGCTTCTCTATGGAGTATATGCTTTACACATATGAGTGGCTGAGTCAGCTGCATATATTTCTTTCTGTTTTTTTTTGTCCTTTAGTTTGTAAGGTTTGAGACATACCTCATTTCTATTTGATAGTTTGCTTCTTTTTCTTATAATACAAATGAACGCACAGTACGGAAGTGAGGTGAAGGAGCTACGTGCTGCCTATCGCTTTGGTGATGAATCACCGTCGCCGAACAGCCGCAATGAGGGTTCTCATTCGGCTGCAGGTACTGCTGCCGCTGCTGGTATTGATGAGGTGGTGTTGGAGGATGTGCAGTTTCGAGATGATAAATCGCAACCTTTGTCAGCTGTTGGTTCAGGTAGAGCTACTAGTATGCCACGCCTATTGGGAGCTGGAGATACAACCAAAGTTGGCGTGACAGCTGGATCCATTGCCAGAACTGAGAAGATCGGATATGGTGTCGATGCCGATGAGATGGAGACTGGTGGTAAGAAAACGCCTTTCAAGAAGACTGACGTAGTAAAAGAGGTGCTAGGACTGAACAAGAAAAGTACGAAAGGTATGTCTGAGGAGGAAAAGCAGAAGTACTTACTTGAAAAACGTTGGAAAAATGCTCTCGCCGAAGAGGAGCGCCTAAAGAAGCTAGAGTCCGAGGTATCCAATGGCGAAGCACACGCTGCAGTTGTTGGGCACGCGCCCAACTTCCCCCCTGCTCTCTTGTGCATCAAACCGTTGGTTTATCATAATTTGGAGTCCGTTCCCATCACAAGACAGCACTATGTCAAGATGGCTTATTGGAACTGGGTGGCTGTTGCTGTGCTGCTTGTACTTAATACGGCAAGCATGTTTGGCGTGGGGCTTGCGCCATGTAAGGGTGGTACATCGTGCGACAAATTAAAGAAGGCGCAGACTCTTGTTCTGTCAGTCGTTTACTTGATCGGAATCCCTTTAAGTTTTGTTGTATGGTACTGGCCTGTGTATCAGGCCTGTTGTACAGGGAGGCCTTCCAGGCACATTGTTGCTCTATGCGGACTGACTATAGGCTTGGCATATTCGCTGTTCTCCTTTATGGGCCCCTTGAACTTCGGTTTGTCAGGTATTTTTTTCGCCATCTTTGCTGGTGACACTCGCTCCAAAGGTGTGGTGGTTCCAGTGGTTGTAATGCTTCTGTTATGGTTGGCTGAGGGAGCACTCATCGCGTACTTTTTGGTGAAGCAGTTCACCTTATACCGCTTAGACGTGAATGCTCGTCTCTCTGCGCGTCGTGCAATGCCCAATGTCATTGGTGTGCAGACTTGAGGATTGCCTGTAGACCTTA
This sequence comes from Blechomonas ayalai, assembly GCA_020509355.1. NCBI lineage: Eukaryota > Euglenozoa > Kinetoplastea > Trypanosomatida > Trypanosomatidae > Blechomonas > Blechomonas ayalai. The sequence continues at coordinate 399,334 of JAIZPF010000001.1, read as the reverse complement.
CTGGGCATGCATAGAAGTTTCTCTCTGCTGTTCATTGTCGTCAGTTGTAATTCGCATTTCCTGTTTGTTACAGTGAGAGCTTTTTTTTTCTGCATTTGCTTTTCTGGGCGAGTGCGTTGTGGTACAGACGATGCTATACATACACATATTTTATGATACTATGCTGCACTCTGTTATAAACTCGACTGCTGTGACGAGAGGTAGTATAAAAGTATCTTTGGCGACTATCCGTGCTTCAGTAGGTGACGCAACGTTCCCTTTTTTTTTCGCACCTTTTTCATCCCCATCGGACCTGTATTTCAGTTTTCGTTACTGCGCTTTGTGATTCTCGTTTTTCTTCTTCAGATGCTGCCTTTTGCTTTGCCAAATTATAGGATGAGCTGTTTCAGTGAATGAGCAATTGCTAACTTTTTGCTTTCGCTGAAATATGGAATAGAAAGTGCATCTGTGAGCAACTAGAAAAGTATGCAGGGGTAGTGATACGCCTCGTGATACTGCTTTCATTTGGATTGAGCCGGACTGGCTTAGGCGTTGATCTTTCCAGAGACGACGGGTTGCCCATTTAACTTTGGATTATTGTCTTTGCGTATCCTTCCTTTTTTTTTTTCTTTGCAGAACTAAGCGAGGAGGCGGCTAGTTTACCGTGTGGTTGGGAGGAGCACGTTTGAGGCAAAGGAAGGGACACTTGCTGAGTATTACCCAATGCACCCTCCAACGGTTAGTGGTTATAGGGGTGACCAGAGCGCGCCTTTTGTCAACACGGACAGTGCTACAGATGTCTTGCCTGAGCCACCTGTAATCGTACGTGTACTGCAGATGGCTGACCGACACAAACCCAAGTTGGTCTCTCTTAATAACATTTTAAAGGGTGTGGTTCAGGCTGCCAGGGCTGTGGTCAAAGGAACTGACTCGCAGCGACGGTTTAATGTCCAGTTCAAGGAATTCTGTGAAAATGCGGTTATGGTTGTTGCTGATATGGAGGACGCTTTGTATGAGTTCCACCACCATGGTTGCAGAGCAGCGGACGCAGCTGATAGTGACGTGGTTGGAATTGAGGAAAGCGAGCTACTGCGAATGTTGGCCCGCTATGTTGCCTCTCACACAACTGCGCTTGGGACTCAGTACCTGGAACATGTTGCCGTTTCATCGTTACGAAGGCAACTTGGTAGCAAACGGGAGCGCCAGAAGCCGATTAAGTCTAGCTCCGCTATGCAATCAGGGAGGAAAAAGACACATGTGGAATCCAGCATTTCCGGTGATACGCTTGGTATTTCATTGGCCCATAAAGTGGACGCGGTAGCTGGACATGACTCGACGCAGCCGTGTATGAGCGCAAGTGGCCTTGAAAAAGCAGTGTGCCTTCATACAGAGGTGAATGAAGGGAAAGAGCTGTGGCCAGCAGGTGGTTCACATTCGGCACTTGCTGGTTGTACTGTTTCTTCTGACGGAGCCCCGTCTGGGCTGTTCATCTCCCACAAGGGGGCTGCCTCTGGTGGGGCAGTGTTTGACTTGCGAAAAGAGTCCCAACAACTGAGTGTTATTCCCGAGTTTGCTCAGCTGGTACAACCTTGGACCATTCCTCAGCCGTTTACCTCTGGTGCTGCTATGGAGCGTGCCACCACAGAAAAGGAAAAACGCTCCGCGTCAGGTCCCAGCGGGAGCGCCACTGCAGTCCCCCCGGACGCGCCACGTCACAACTCTTCTCTGCATGATGCTCCAGGGAGTTCCGACAGCCAGACAACGCATTCATCAACTGTTAAAACTTTGTTTGATATATGTTTTGCCCCTTCACCAGCGGACCTTCTCCGTGGTGTGGAACAGCGACATTTACTTACACTTTCCAGTGCGTATACTCGTAACCACAACATGGCGAGTGCTCCGTCGTCATTAGGAACGGCAAATAGAAAGAGCTTGCTGAGCAGCCCTGTGATCGCCGCCCTCAGTAGCACAGCCCACAGCCCAGCGATGGAGGGTACGGGGCCGACTGAGAGAGAAGCAGGGAAAAGCAAAGTGCATCCTTTTTTTCCCACCGTACGTGCGATGTGGAACACCGCCGTCCCGACGTCGGTGTTGGAGGGCTTAGTTCACTACGGTATTTCTTCGTTGGATTTCCCGTACAGAGCTTAAGCTAGTTGAACGTGAAAGTATCAGGAGTCTATGACATTGAGGTTGATCCAGAAACGAGACACAGCCTTCGCTCTATGGACTATCCACGCGATTCCCCCCCCCTCCATGCCTGAGCTCAGCACGTGCCTCCCTCCAGTGCAATCATGCCACGGCCCATGGGTGCTAACCGGCAATCGAAACCCACCTTTTTCCCTTTTCCCTCCCATTCATAACACACTGAGAGCTGCAACAGGCTCTCTCTATCCCCTCACAGAGTGCTAGGATGTATGCGGCGGCAACTCGCCTCCAGCGGCTCATTGAGTCCTATGTGAGCAGTGCGCCTGACTACGTTGTCGGGAAGTTCGTTCCTTTCGAGGATCAGGTTGGGCGGCGCTCTAGGGCGTTCATAGTTGCTCACAGCGCCCACCAACTTCTCGAACATCTACCGTACTTTGTGGACGAAATCGCAAGCAGCCCTGAGGAGCATCAAATGATGAGCTTCATTGGCGGAGCTCTTTTGCAGTCACTTCGGCAACACGCGCAATCGATGACAGGTGGATCTACCACTGATTCCGGTTGGCGGGGCAATTTCATTGTATGGCTTGTGCTTTCTGTGTACGGGCAGCTTGCCAAAGAAGCAGAGGAGCGCGCGACACGTTGCAGAGGTTGTGGAGGGCTTAGCGGTCCGGATGCCGGTATAGTACCGGAGTCCTATGCACAGCGTACCTACGCACTGAGCAACTTTGTAAGTGAAGAACTGGAGGAGGCGGGGCGGTGTCGTACACCTGTTGACGAGAAGTTGCTACTGCAGGGAATGCTGGATGCATTTTATGGTGTACACCGTGAGCACGTGGATGCACTGACGGTTGAGCCGAATACGTTTCATCGCTTGGTTGTGGATGAGGTTGATCCCGTTTTGCGCCAATTGTGTCGTCCACCCGACGCCGTACGAACTCTCGGAGGCTGTGATAAGGGGTACCTCGCCCGCTGTTTGTCTGTCGCCAAGGAGTGGTTTCCTTTTCCGCACTATTCTCCCGGACACATCGCTCTGCACGTGGCAGTGGCGAGCCTTGTGCAGCAGCGGGACACTGTTGTGCGGGCTGGGGCGTCCGTGGACCAGTGGGAGCCGTTTTTCTCGTCCTCGGTGGCCTCCAGCCAACGGGGTAGTGAGGCTGGATGGAAAGACGCTGTGCGTCCTGCACAAGCGGTGAGTAATGCGTTGGCGGCTGTCGACAGCTCTGTACAGGTACTCCCCACGCACGTCTGTGTGGATGGCGTGGAGGGGTGCTTGGAAGAAGGAGAAAGCGGCGTGTGTGGCTCGTGGCTGGTAGCGTGGCCTGACCACGGTGGAGGCGACCGTTATCGCCGTCGTCGGTTTCGTCTGCTTCGTCCGCATCGAGCTTGTGTGGTGGCTCCTGGTCTTGCCATAGCTGCCACGGAGGTGATTAGTCGAGGACATGCTGGAAAAGGGTCACCTGTGATGGCGAGTGCCCCTGGCACCGTTGTGATTGTTCCACCTGCCGGTCGTACACGATTGCTAATGCAGGAGGAGGAAATGCCCCAGTACTGCGTCGATGATGATTGCCTCGACGCCTTCATGATCCCACCCGATGCGCTTCGCCCTGTGGAGCTGCTGCTTCTCTTTGAGTCTTTCCCAGATGCGGCGGTACACACCGGCGTTCACAAGGAAGCCACCCTCGCGCTTTCAGCGGTTGCATCTTGCGTCAGCCAGGTGCAGCACGGTTGTGTCTTGATTATTGTGGCTCAGCATGTGCAGTCTGAAGCCCTCCGCGTGGTAGAGGGCTGGGGAAGTGCTACGCGTACCGTCGTTGTAGTCAGTTCAGTAGGGGCATGGGGGCTATCACAGCTGGCGCTTCGCTTCGACACGGTGCCGAATTCGGTTCATACACGCATTCCTCTGCGGTCTACAGTGCATGGTCGCGCTGGGTTACTAGTGTATCCCCTCGATGCAACAGAGTTCACCACTGCTTATCGCACGGGAGGCAGCTCCTCAACGAGGGATATGGCTATTGAAGAGGTGGTCGAAGAACGTGTGCGCCACGCGGTGGTTGTGGGAGAGTGTTACAGCGCGGTACGAAGGGATAAAGAGCACACCAGCATTTCCCACATGACAAGCATGCGTTTCGCTGTCTCAGAAGACGACACCGATTCAAGCGATAGTGATGATGAATCGTGCAGTGGTGATAGTTGCCGTGACAGCGATATGCAGCTAAGCAGCGTCACCGAAGAGGGGGATGCTTTACATTTACCGCTAGTTCCGTTTACAACTATCAGTGTCCTTGTTGGAGGTTCCTCCGTAGCACTGCAGAGAGAGGTTGTGCATGTCTTCCGTCGGGTGCGGCAGCACCTTGTGCATCTTCATGTACTGCCGTTTCCTTTATGTGGTGCCTTGAAGGGCAACGGTGAGGTTGAGTGTGCTGTTCTGGAGAAACTTTCGCACATCCCTCACCGTTCTTCAGATTCTGGTTGTACGACGGAGTGGTCTGCGGAGCCCCCATCACCACGGGCGCTGTTTGCGCAGCGCGCAGCGCGAGCGATGCACGAAGCCCTGTGGACGTATCAAATGCTGTGTGAGCGGCAGCAGGGACTACAGGTGGAGGAGGCGTGGGGGAAGTTGAACAAGCGTGCTTCCAGTGCCCCATCGGAGATGGGGGCTACTAGTGATGTGGCCCTCCCAAATACCTTTTGCGAGTCATACTATGAGGTTCGCAGCGCCTTTGTGACAGCCGCTACCTGTTTGGACACGCTCTGCCGCACGGTAGTGCTTGGAAGTCATGTAGGCGCACCAGGTGGTGTGGGCGGTGGCGGCCTGTCAGACTTGTTTTTTTTCCCCTCCATCGAATAGGTCTGCGGCCGTATGCGGATGTGCGTGAAGTGTCCCCGTGCTTTGTGCGAGGTGTGCTGACCAGCTAACAAAATAGTGAGCACAGTGTGACACGCAGGTGTGCCCGCGTCCGTTGAGGGGAAAGGGGCGGCCCATCAAGGGTTCTGTAGGCTCCCTATGGTTGTATATTAATTCGTGACCATGTCATTGATTGCCGCCACTTCCTTTTTCTTTTTCTTAGCGTTTACTTTTTGGTGACCCCAGGCGGTCGGCAGCCTGCCGCTTCTCTCAGTCTGTCCTTTTTTCTGGCGCTCGCACCAGGCCACGTAGGCCTGTTTGACTGCCATCCTTCATTCCCTCCCCTCACCCCTCCCCATACATTTTCCTTTTAGCTTCTGTCGCCCGTGGGGACTATTCTTTGCTGTGTACCCTTGTGAGTACTCTCAGAAGGGTATTGTGAGGGTACGAGTATTATTGGATGATGTCGTTCAACATAGAGAGAATCAACGTCATCTCAAGCGATCGCAAACGTCAGGACATGACCGAGATCTGGGTTGCTGGGAAGTCTGCCAATGACCATGCCCTTTCCTCCGCCTCGACCTTTGCGGTTGACCCTTTACGCGCTCCAGACTTGGTGTCTGGGGAAGGCACTGCCGACGGCCAACACGGCGGGCGTGGGTGTACAGACAAAGAAATATCATCTTCTGTCTTAACTGCACCCGGGAGCGACGCGGGGGTGCGCACCGGTTACCGTACACCTGTAAGGGGTGCGCTTACCGATGGGGGTAGGAGCGGTATTACTTTTCCTGCTTCACGTGTTCATTGCAGTGCCGCGTTCTGCTCAGTGCCCTCGTGTGGGAGTATTGACACTGACGCGTTGACGCTCTTCGCTTGTCAGGCTTCGGAACCTGAGGTGCATCTTGGATGCTCTCCACCTCACCACGCCGAGGCCACACTGACGCCGAAGTGCGTGTTGGGGCCGCGGGATGGGAGGAGGCCCCTCACGGAAGGAGATCAGGCTATATCCACCCCTTGCCAGGGAATAATGCATGCTCCTTCGGGGAGGCCGTCGTTGTGTCCATCCCCTGCAGTAGGCCTCCCCGACATTACCAACAGTGCAGGGATGCTGTCTTCATTGCCATTGGTAAGCATTAAAAGGGAGAGGGCAGCCGTCATGTCCTCATGCACTCAGCTTGCAGCACCAACCCAGCAGCAACGACGGGCTACTGTTCCCTTCGATACGCCGCCCGCCCGCATTCACGCGGCCGTACAAGGGCTGTGTAAGCTGGACCGGCCCACACGTGGTTCTCACTGCAATGAAATCACAGAGTCCAGTGGAGCGCAGGCTTCACTTTCAGAGAGAAAGGAGGTTGCTGTGGCCAATCAATCGGAGAGCAGCCTGCGGAAAGAGAGCACAATCGCGAGAGAGAGGGAAGTGACAGCAGCTACCAAACTTGCCCCAAACAAGGCAATCCCATGTGAACGCATCGTAGGTGACATGACTACGAACGATGTCCCCGCAGCGTCTTCCCCGGCGTGCCACCCGCCTCCTAATACAAGGGCTACCCTTACCAGTTCAGGTACCGTAGCCGCATTAGCCTTGGGTGGTGTGTCTCTCCGCAATGGGAGCGTGGTAGTACCGGACTTTGGCCCGGTATCACTGTCTGGGACTCCATCAGTGGCAAAACGTATGCCAAAGGGGAGGAAGCCCCAGAAAGCAAGCTCCAAGCGAAGATGCTCGACGCCAAAAGGGCCCAGTGACAATACAAAACTTCAGAAAATGTGTGCGAGTGAACTGGTACCACCGAGAGCCAAAAAAAATTGGGAGCGAGGCGCAGAAGGGCACGTAGTGGTCAATGATGCCCAGCCAGACATACCCGAGCATTCGACACTCATCGGCGGTGGCGGCCGGGTGCCGCTGCGCCGGGAACAACTGCAGGCAACAAGCGAGTTGGCTTGTGACACACAGCCGCTGGCTGGGACGCGAGCACGTGGATTTAAGAAACGCCCTGAACCATCAGAACAGGGGGTTCTCGTGCCTTGCGGTGGGGGCTCCACCGGTGTCGGTTTAGATTTCCCGTCGTTGACAGTGTTCGACCGGGTAGCAGCAAACACTGCAGGTTTGTTCTTTCCTCAACACCAACAACCTGCTTCCTCCCCCGAGTCAGCTCAGCAGCATGGCAACGGGGACCATGAATCCCCACGTCTTCCCTGCTCGGTGGAAGACGGCAGAAAACCACTGCCTGATGGTGGGTCATCTATCAGCTCTGCAGGCGAAAACTCCAAGAACGCACCGAATCGTGCGAACTCGAGCAGAAATTGTAGCGACACTGCTTTCACAAGTAGTAGTTGGGGTAGTGGTGATGTTGGTACTGTGGTTACCGTTACTATTCCACTGAAAGATGGTTGCACGGTGCTTCCTCCGCTGGAGTGCTTTGTCGATGTGGGCTTCCGCATCCGCCATCTACCTCTTTTGCAGATGTATGCTGAATATGGTGTGATCCACGAATGGAACGTGAGTAAGGGGGCGTGGGAGTCAAAGCAAACCACCGTGATTCTCTGCCCGGAGCCGTTTTCGAGGGGTAACATGCGTGCCTCCTACCATATGATTGACCTGTGCCGCTTGCAGTGCCTGTTAGTGGCGAAGCGCTACTTGAAGACTGATGTAAAAGAGCAGCAATATTTTGATGATGCGTCCATGCATAGCATTGCGGGTCACTGGGCAAGGGCCTTCAATGCGCAGAATCCTCCAAAGGAGGTCACATTTCTACCCGCGGCGGTGCTGAGGCTGCCGCATCGAAGCCCGCCACTAGTTGTTGCTATCGAGCCGATGCTCAAAGGCAGGTTTTTGAAGTATAATAACAACAGCGGGTTCGTCCTCAAGGCATCCCGCTGGACTCCGCAGGCGTTCTCTCATTTTACCTATCATGCGAGTCGTGGACAGCTCGTGATTGTCGATATTCAGGGGGTGGATGATTATTACACAGACCCCCAAATTCTCTCTCCTGACGGCGAAGGCTATGGGCGTGGCAACCTTGGGGCCAAGGGCTGCGCACGGTTCCTGAGGAGCCACGACTGCAATGAGGTCTGCAAAGCGGTGGGCCTTCCGACGCTCCGACAGGATAAGCTTGAGGTGATAACCGCCCTGCTCCCATCAAAGGGTGACCCTGCTGCAGCATACGCTGTTGCCATCCCTCTACCAAGAGTCCTTCTGGAAGAAAAACTGCCACCGAGGCGAAGCGTGATACCACTCTTACACGAGGTGATAGACGTTGGCTCCCCTCTTCCTCAGACGGCGCATATCTCAAATCTGCCAGTGGGCCAGGCGGAGCAAATGTTGTTGTTGGGAGGGACAGGAGGCCCCTGCACTGGTACCCCTTATGGGAGCCCTCGCATTGGAGCCCAATCCTGCCTTTCTGTTATGCTTCTGCCACCTTCTCTTGTCCCTCCTGGGATCAATGGCGGCAGAGCTCTTGGCGCACCTGTGGGCGACAATCGGGAGCACGACCACAAACTGATCCAACGGCTACACGGTACCACAGCCCAGACGCTGAGCAACGGGCCTGCTTTCATCCACAGTGCTCCTGCTGTGGGTGGACCATTCCATTCCACGCCGCCTTGGCTTCGTGCCCACACCGGCGCAATACCGCCAACTCCTTCGGTGCGGTTGAGGGCCCCATCCATACTGGCTACCGATGGCATGCCGTCCCTGTGGTATGGGACCGATGCCCAAGCCACTTTACCTGGCTATTGTGCTATGAACAGCAAGCATGGTAATTGCACTCCTGGCCCCATGCGTTGCTTGTTGCAATGCGGTTATCAGCACCCATGTATGCCCCACAAGCTCATGCCTGAACCACCCGTCTCCGTGCCGCCAGTAGGCAATGGCTCCTTTCCGACCACTGCTGGCCTGCGTGAAATCTGCGGACATAAAGGGCGGTGGTACCCCCATTTTTTTTTCTCTGAGAACAGAGGGCGTGGTGCTCTATCGCCGGGCGGTGAGAGCGACGCCTTGCCAGTAGGTCGTAACGACCTACGAGCCAGCCGCTTTGTTTCTGCGGCATTGTTCAACAGAACACCAGTTCCTCCGCACACAAACCGGATGCCACAACCCCACATGCATTCCCGCGACAACCCCCCGCTTGGTGTGCCTGCTCCCTCTCCATTGAGATCCGATCAAGGGTTGCCTTTAGGTACGCTTCCACCGTCGTGTCAAGGTACGGGACAGCCTCATTTGGTCGTTGCTGGCGCAGCGCCTGTGAGTGTAGCGATGTCTTCTGTGGAGGTGGTGCATCCTCGTTTGACATGGCGGGTAAAAAAAATTGCCTAGACAGCGAATGTTTTTTCTTTGTGCTCCATGTCAACTATATGTGATTCTGTATGGTGAGATTTACTGGGCTAGGGGAGGGGGGCCTTCGTGCCTGTACACCCGCCGAGCAGTATGCTTTGGCTCTATTTTTCTACCATTCCTTCTTTGGCAAATGAAAGGGCCAGTGGCTGTACTGTTCTTGGACACAAGTGAGAACGAGCGGCTTCTAAACGGTGTGTGCTGTGAGGATGCCGCCGCCTCTTCCTTTTCCATATTTGACCTGATATTGCACTGGCATCTCAGAGCTCTACCTTTACATCTCTCCTTTGTTTGCACAGGGGCTTGCCTCATTTCAGGCTGGCAGCACTTCAAGTGATTTTTGTATATCCTCTCTCCTTGGCCATGGCGACCTGCACGAGAGGTGCTTGTGTGCGTGTGTAACCGTTCCCAAAGTAACACCTTAATCATCCATACTTTGGATAGCGCGGTTTCTTCTGACTCGCATTCTTAGTATAGGAGGTGAAAACCAGAGTCCCCATGCACCTCTCCAGCACCTTTGTTGGCTCCCCTCCCAACATAAAATGATTTCTGGAATCATGGCCTTTTTAAGTTCTATCCAGGTATGCCGATGGCCCAACGAGTGATTAAGGTGGCCCTCGTTTCTTCTTCTGGGACACTAGTGCCAGAGGTCACATGAAGATCCACCACTTTCTTAGATTGTACAACGTCGCCTGCATTTTAGTGTGTGCGTCACTGTTACATTGGGGGTGCGTTGAGGTTACCGTCCCTCGATTCCATGTGAAGGCCGTCCCACTAGGCGAGAGGACGCATGACGGTATTCCACTTGGTGTACACCGACGATATGCTGTGGAAAGAATGCCTCCCTTTTTAAACTAACTCGGTCTGAAACCCTTTGCGCACAAGAGCTTGGGCTGATCGCCGTCCGCCA
>JAIZPF010000001.1:374541-389050 GCA_020509355.1 Blechomonas ayalai | reverse complement strand
GGGGGGGGGGGGGGGCGAGTCCTGTGTTCATATCACATTGAGGCGGGAGAGATGCGTGATGCGGTGCTGCTTCTCACGTCAGATGCTTGAGTAGCGGCAGCACTAGTAAGCTCTCTGCTTACGTATGGTGGCGTCACGATGAAACACCCGCTGTTTGGGAGTAAGGGACTTGAGTGCGAAGTCCAGTACGCAGTACCATCGTGTTCTGGTGACTCGTCTTCGTGTTCGCCTGAAGCCGTATCTTGTATCTTTGCTTATTGGGCCGCACAGTGTTGTGCTACAGCTCCTGAGGGGCGTGCCACCAACGCCTACTTCTGTCCCTGAGTAGATCGATCTTCCGTTGATGATGACGTCAGAGGTGGAAACGACACGGTGTTCTTGGCCAATCGTGGTAAGTGCTGTATCTGTTTTGCAATATATATATATATTTTTTTTCGCTCCCAGTCCGTTCGCCCTTCTATTTGCGTCGTGGCTATTTCTTCAGTAGGGGTGTGCGGTTAACGTCCATAGCACATTAATTCCTTACACCCTGTTGAGGATGCGAACATCGCTACAAGTAAACTCTTTCTTTGCGCACTCCAACTGGACGATCCAGCTTGATATGATGCTGAGATGTGCTCATGCCCTCGCGCAGCCCGGTCCGGCTCGATTTGTTTTTGTTTATCGTTCTCCCTCGGGACTGTCGCTCGATTATCGGTCATGAGTTCTCTCAAAGTCTCTTTCTCTTGGATTGCCTGGCTGTGATACTGTGTGTGTCTACCTTCCCGATGCCGTTTCTCGTTTTTTTTTTGTTAGTAAAGTACGCCTTACAAGCATTACAGGTAACGGGCCGAGGGCCATAGCGAAGATACGTGTCGTCTCCTGTCGGTGAGTAGGAGTTTATTGCGTAGGCTAAGCTACCTGAGCGTGTTCTACACGGTGAGGAATACAAACACAGCGTGAGCGTCATAGCACTCTCCTCTAGGGTTACTTTCTCGCTGAGTGATCCCCTGATTTTGTTTCTTACCATCGCCTCCCTTTATCTTCTCCGCTACCGCAATGATGAACGTCAACCTCACGCAGAACCTGTGGTCGGCGAAGGAATGGGCCCGTGTCAAGGCGACTGGAAACGAATATGTCACTATGGTGCACCACGCCACGAATGAGGACAAGTGGGGTCCCACTGGTGCTCAGATGGAAAGTATATGCCTTGTCTTTCCGCGTGCATCAATGGACATCTTGGAAGAAATTCGCTGGCGCCTTAAAAATCGCGACAAGTCTTGGAGAGCTTGCTACAAATCCCTTCTCCTGCTGGATTACCTGGTGCGTAATGTACAGGAGTCGTGCTTGCCAGAAATCTGCGCCGTCGTCCAGACCCTGCGAACGATCTCGCAGTCTTTTTACTATACTAATCCCAAGGGTGTGGACCACGGTTTATCGGTGCGCGAGCGGGCGAGGAAGTTAGCTGATCTGATGACGGACGGCCAGGAGTTACGGGAGGAGCGAGTGAAGGTCGCCGCTACTCGGGCGAAGCTGGCGCGAGACTCCTCCTTCGCGGGCGGACCAAGGACGTACGGTGACGGTGTGCACCGTTACCAGGGCTTTGGCGGCCGTGGTTCGTACTCCACCGGTGGCTACGGCAATAACGACCCCCCGTTCCCCAGCGGTACCCGCTATTCACCTTCCTCACGCCACAGCACTCCCACTCCTGTACCTTCCACTCGCGAGGAACAAGAGCAGTACGACATGGAGTTGGCTTTGCGCATGCAGAGGGAAGAGGAGCGGCGCTCTGGCGTTTCGGCCGCTCAGTTGGAGAATATGTACGCACTTAAAGCAAAGTCGAGGAAAGGGCAGTCGGATGCCAGTCGCCGTGTCACACAGGAAGCTGACGAGGACCTTGCTCGACGGCTGCAAGAGGAGGAAGAAGAACGGGCGCGGCGTACAGGTACCACATTACCGACATTTCGCTCGGAGGCGGATGAGGTACATCCTGCCAAGGAACCGAAAGCACAGGCGACAATCCCAAACGCGGCAGCGACCGATAGGGTAGACCCACCAAAGCCGCAGGTGGATATGCTCGACGACTTGTTTGCCCCTACCCCTGCCCCTGCCGCGCCTCAGGCCATGACTGGGCAGGCAACCGGCCATATAGACCCCTTTGACGCATTTCTAGATAAACGTGTGCAGCAGCAGCAGCAGCAGCAGCCGCCATGGGGCCAACCGGCACAGCAGATGCCAGCGACCAATACCTGGGGTCAAACAGCGGCCAACACGTGGGGCACAGGGGCACCGACTCACATCCAACAGCAGACATCGTATTCAGCATCCCCTTGGGGTCAGTCGACGGCTTCGGCTGGGGCCACTGCCTGGAGCTCTGGCGCTCCTGAACCACCTGCTACCGCCACTGCACCTCCCGCCCAGGACGGTTTCTTTGGGGACTTTACCGCTCCCACGTGCGCCCCCATGCAGGGGCATGTGGGCTCGGTGCCGCAGTATGGTAGCCAGCAAACCCCAGCAGGAAACGGCTCTCCCAGTGCCTTCAACGCCACCGCGGCCCCTAGCTCTATGTACCCACCACAGCAGCCATGGGGGGGATCCCAGCCACAACAGCAGCCCCAGCAAGGCCCTTTTAGCACTTCCGCGGCGACAGGACAGACTACGGACGTGTGGAGTTCTTTGAATCCTTTCTCAAAGTAGATACTACAAGGCATGCTGGCGCACGAGGGGGCTTGCTGGTTTCTGACCCACTGAAGCGTGCAAGGGTGCTACTGTGATACAATGATATCACTGTGGTAGGCGTGATGGGCGAACAGGCGTGCTCGGGGAGAGAGGATGACAGTAATGAAAGGTGGCATAATGTGTGTCACTGCGCGTTGTTCAACTAGCAGGCAACATCCCCCCTTGCCATTCATGGTGCTCAATACAGAAATGCTGCCAATATAAATAACCGGGGTGGCTGATTGACTCTATATCGTTTACCGTCTGCTAGCGGCCTCTGGCAAGATGGGTAACGGGGGAATCTTTGCCAGCCTTCGTACGGCTCTCCGTTTGCCTACAGCGTCGTGTATGTGATCTTTACCAGTGATGACCGACTCGGGATCCTGTGCTGCGGGTAGCTGCAGTACTAGGGGTTGCACTCCACCACCTCCCCTCCGCACACACTGACGCTTATGCATACACAAGGTGCCTCACCAACCTGCACAGGTGTGTACGTACAGTTGCAGATGTAATAGAGAACCACCTCTGACGCTGCGTGTGAGCGCGGGTGGGAGATGGACATTGGGTACCCGTGTCCTACGCCTTTCTTTTGTTTGTCCTTATGCACCGGTGGAGGAAGTGTGTCATGGCTTCCTCTGGTTGTAGTACGTACAAAAGATCGGGATAGGGTGGGGAGGGGTGGTGGTGGCTTAGATGGCGGCCAGCATGGATATCCCACGCTTATCTGTGTGCTGTCGTATGGAAGCGTGTCTCTCTTTGGTTGTTTTGTTTGCCAATAAGGAAGTGGTGGTCGTAGTGTACTTGGTGCGAGATGTGTGAAGAAAAATGCGTTTGTCTGGTTTTCGGTTACACTTCCCTTTCTTCGTTCATGAGAGTTACAATCTGCGATTGTGCGCCAGTGAATTGATATGTCAGGGACAAGTTGTCGATCGTTACCCTTGGGCGAAGATTTCGCCAATATGGAGCGACTAACTTTCAACAGTGCGAAAGGGGGGTGGAGAAATGTGTGTACGCGTGTGTATGATGTCCTTCATTGGGACAACCGCGCTGGCGGCGGATTGTCCCTGTGTGAAATGGGAGTGCTTGATGAGCTGCGGCGCACCAGTCTGTGACGCTTCACATTATGACTACCATGCTCTTCATCTGCTACTTGCCCCGGTGTTATGCTCTACCACTGCAACGTTTTAGTTTCTTCCAAAGACGGATTACCTGAATACGAGAGAGTATACTCCAAGGTGCTCTGTGCCCTCGTCGGCGGTGAGGAAGGTGTCTCACCTCTTGTGGAAACATTACCTATTATTTTCTTTCCTAGCAAGGGGGGCTAACTGCTCTTACTCATGTTGCGCTCTACACGGGTAAGCTGCGGCCATGCCACCTCCAACATGTTCGCCCCGCCCTTCTCCGGGCGGTGGTTCAATCCCCCGCATCAATGGACGATGAGCGACACATTCGTGCCGGCATTCATCCTGGGGTTCTCACCGATGGCGCTGTGCGTTTACCTTTATCACGCTGCCTATATGCCTCACTACTCACACTTTCAAGATCAGCACTATTACCCGGCGCAACCGTATACAAAGGAGTTCATCCACAAATACAAACGCCTTGAGCGTTGGAGATGGTATTAGGTAGTGGTGGGGAAGACGAGTGTGGCACCAGAGGTGGAGGTTGGACTTATCTAGCATCAGTGTAGGAGGCACTAGTTATTCTATCCAGCTCCCTTCACCCTCGCCTCCCCCAGCCTTTCTAAGCACACTGGTGGATATTCGCACGGAGCTGACGAGGACTGAAATTTCACTGTGGGGCTTTAGCGGGATATGATGCCGTGCCTTCTTGGGTTACTCTTGCGCTTTCCTTAGTTACGGTAACGGACGGAGCGGGGGATGGAGAGGGAGTGTGTGCAGTATGTGGCTGAGGTACCGTAGCGAACCTCTGTAGTAGTCTAGTTAAGGGAGCGAGGAGGTATGCAAAACGTTGTAATGAAGTAGATGGTGTTGTAGTAGTTTGGGGGGGGGCGGAGGGGTGCCGTAGGATGCTTTTCTGATCCCCGTTTCGTGGAAGGCGAATAAGAGTGCGAGGGCGGTTGCCACCTGCTGAGTCCTTCTGTTGCAGTTGTGTGTCAGGTAGGGGGTTTACCTTTTTACTATGGATCACTGGATCGCTGGGCTGGTGCGCTCTTTATCCATTGTCCATCTCCAACAATTACAAGTATTTCTTTGCAGCATGATGCCGTGTATTTCCTTCCCCCTACATCTTTGGTGCGTGCTGATTACATTCGAGAAACGGCTGCAGGGAACTACTGCAGCATGTTGGAGCGCACTGTCTCACTGTATCTTTGTGGTGGAATGGGGTGTACGGACTGATGTGCTTCGCTCATGTACGAATTCACCCTTTCAATTGCTTTCGTGACTGCATTGTTGTTGCTTCCCAATAAACGATCTTTATAGTATTTTCGAGGGCCGTAACTGCATGCCACATAGGAGGAGAAGGACGGCGCAATCACCTGGTAGATGAGTATCGAGGGTGAACGTCATGCAGGTCCCTGTGCAGAGTGTGGCACCGTTGGCTCGTTGCTTGTACCTTGCGTAAGCTGTGGTTTCTCTTTCTGTCACGACCATGAGGTAAACCATCGTTCCGGTGACAGGCCATGCCCGCTTGCCCTGCCACAATCTGTCCTTCAGACGGCGCCCCGCTGTACCGATGAGCTAGAAGGTCTACAGGAAGGGCTGCAAGACTCCACGGTCACTCCTTCTGAGATTACAGATTCAGCGGGTGTCCGGTGCCACGTTTGCCGCTCTCCGTGGTGCGTGTTGGTACCTTGCACTGGATGCTGTAAGAATTTCTGCGCTGAGCACCGATTTCACGGCCATGAGGAGAAGGCACGCGATATCAGGTGGCGCGACAAAGGACTTCAGACCTCCTCGGGTAAGGCGGTCTCCTACGAGTGCTCGAGCCCTCTCCGTCGTGTCTGTAGTGTCTATGACGCAACACACCCACTAATACTGGCACCAAGTGACTATGCAAGCCGTCTGCAGGATATGGTTTTGCTGATAGCATCTCCTACAGGTGGGCCACCGTGCGGTGACAGCCCCGCAGAGGCTGGCGGAGAGACGGGTGAGTTGTGGGATATCGCCGTCTGCAGCGTGGCCGCCGCAGCGGCGGCTTCTATTGGGCAGTTGTTGGAGCGTAGTATCTTTTCGATTATTCCGGCTATGGGCCCTCTAATAGAGGGTCCTCACGCCATGCATACAGACGACGGTCATTTGCTTGCCATCAGCAGATCCGCCAGCGCATACCGACTGGGTGTTGCGCCAGGTAGCGGCTCTCAGCCAGGCGCTCCACGCATCGCTTTGGAAGAACTAGAGCGCCACGCCATCGTGAAGGATGTACTTAGACCTGGAATGGCGATGCTACTGGAGCTGCCGTTTATTCAGACGGCTGGTAAATGGAAGGAGACAGTGGGGTCACTGGCAGCGTTGCTGGAGCAGCTTTTTTTCCAAAGAAAGGCGTTGGGGGATGTGGGCGGGGATCGCCGGGTACGCGGCATTGCCACTTTCGTCTATCTGCAGTGGCAGACCATGAAGTCTTCCGTGCCGTCCAACACACCCTCCTGTCAGGAGCCACTCGAGGAGGTTTCTGTGCCTGCTATTCCCTCTCCCTCAGCAGAAACTGACCACATGGTGGAGGCCCAGAGTACGGCGAGATGTCACGGAGAGCCGGTGTGGCCTATGTCTCTCCCTCCACCACTGTCCGCTCACGTTTTCTCCAACACCAAATCCACTCCCTATGGCGCCAAGCACATAGGCAACGGTATGGGGCGGATAACCGTGGCCGTATTCGTGGCGGACGCTGGATTTTCTACTTCAGTACGTCCTTTTTGCCTTGTGCTGGGGAAGAGGTGGCCTGCAGGGAAGATGAGAGAAAGAGCAGCGGATGAGGTGCGCCAGATTCTTGATAGCACCGGGGGCGGAGCCAATTCCAACGCTGTGCTCTCCATGTACGAGCTCTATTTGTTGTCCACACCTGCCATGGAGCCGATTCGGTGTCTTAGCGGAGGGGTTCCATCACTTCGAGATGGAGATGTCCTATTTCTGGGCCAGCTAGCTTCCGATGGGCAGATGACGACCCTCCAGACGGAGGTGGACGTCCTCAAGCGGCTCAATGGCAAGTCCGCGATGGAGCTGAGGTTGACCATGATGAAGAAGTGTTGTATCATGTGAGACCACACACTCACATCCTTTTGCGCTTGGTGCGTGTGTACGTGTTTTTTTCCTTTTCAATGTGTCTTTAGCCTGGACGTGCAGGAGAGTTATTTGTGGTTCACGCTCATCCCAAAGCACCGGTGAATACGTTCGCTCCTTCTCTGGTGGCCGGCATCACCAGGGGTCGGGGTGTGTGTATGGGTGTGCCTGTGTGACCAACAGTACTGCCGCAGAGTAAATGATACAGTGAAGAATAGCACCGAGATTACATTCGCTATGCTTATGTATGCGTGGCACAGCACTCATAGGCAACGATGTTGCTCTCGGGTGGAGATGTGGTGTAGTGACTGCGTAATCTTTGCGTGCTACGGACTGTAGAGAGCACTTTTCATTTTTGTGTTTCTCCTCTTCTGGGGTGCTTCTTCTAGGCAGCTCCGCTGAACAAGCCCGGCTGTGCAGTAACCGGTGTATGTCAGAACTCGTTGTTGAGGCGGAGCGAAACCTAGCACTTTGCCTTGAGGCAATGCGAGATGTGCTGCAGAGTACGATCGAGGACGCTCTCCCCCGAAGCCAACTGGATGCTCTCAGTGATGAAGGCTCTACTGAGGGTCTAGAAGTCCCGGATACGCTCAAGCAGCGTTTGGCGTGGGAGCAGAACGTGGAGGAAGAGCGTGTGCGAAATCTGGTGAATGGACTTCATAGACATCTTGGAACGCTGCGACAGACTATCGCGCATCTTGGGGGTGGTATTGATTCACATGGCCAGATAATGGATGTGCCAGTGGATGTTCTGGACCGCGACATTGAAGTAATAGCGGCCGAGAGCACCGCGCTAGGGGACCGAATGGTGGAGTACTATGATGAGGCTGTGCGTTTGGCAGCGGCATTGGAAGCGGAGGTGATGGATGAGGAGATACCGCCACTGTAAAGGGGGGAGCTTTCTGTTACGTGTATGCGCGCCGTGCGTGTACTGATGGGGGCGGAACTCATATTTTCAGCGGTATGGTATGGGAAGTTGCCTCATTCCCCCGTGGTTTCACCATTTGCTGTCGCTGCATAGAGCGCTGTCCCTTTTCACACCATAGTGTCTTGCTGTCACACTATATTATCGCTTACGTTTAGATTGCACCCGCCGCGTGTGGAACCACCGGTACATTAGTATACGAAGTGATAGGGCGGGGGGAGCGAGGGTTCACAGCGTGGAAGTGACCATGCTCCTTCGCGCCACGCATTTACTACGGAGAGGTAGGATGGATATCGAACCCTGGATGGGCGTTAGCTGCTATCCCATCACACCGAGTTTTATTGGGGGCGCGAGTAGTGTGCGGCCGGGATATGCGCATCTCTGCAACATGGCTCCTCAACGTCCGCTTCGAGCTATTGGAATCAATGCCACCCTGCCGCCTGTTTTGTACAACCGCTTAGACCAGATCATTCAGATCGAGAATGCACTGGCCTTGCAGCGGGTGGAGAACCAAATAGCTGTCACGCTGTCACAGTTAGCCCTCGGAATTCGCAATGCGGAAAACTTTTTAGAGCACCATCTTCTGAATCAAGACGTCCGTCCATCGATACACTCGATTTGGTTCCACGAGGGTGGGCTGCGGGACAATGTGCACATTCTGTCCACCCTCGGAGCGCATCACTTGGTACCGTTATTTAGCTTGGTGAGCTATGACGTAGAGCGCGGCAAGATGACCGCATACGAGGCGGAGGAGCTGTACATAGAACTGGTGGACTGTTCCGTTGCCCAACCTGCGATCGTCCAGCGGGAACTCGCTAATCAGATGATTCGTGTGCATTGCCTTGAGGATGAGTACGATAAGGCCCTGGCTGTCATTCAGGAAATGAAGATCAGGGGCATTCGCCGCACTTTTGTTTCGTATGCCCCTATTTTTCGGCTTATCCGAGGTCTTGGGGATGCTGAGCGACAGATAAGTCTTCTGCAGTTTATGTACCGCGTTGAGGGAGGGAGGCTAGCCAAGTTTCTATTTATTGATGTACCCCGTATATGTTACTCGTTGGGCGTGCTGATTCGGTACAACTGGGTGTTACTCAACTTGACCTTCACAACCACAGCAACGGTGGTGGCGCTCTTCTACTTTAATTTCGGTTGGACGGATTGAGAAACGCGTGTGTGTGTGTGTGTGTGTACCCGCTGTGATGGGAGTGGCGATCTGTTAGGAAGTGAGATGGGGAACCAGCGCTGCTGGACTGTGTTGTGCTGAGTTACGATGATGATTATTTTGTTTCTCCCCTGTAGGGGAAAGAAAGACACGGATCCTTTACAACTATCACATGATTCATTTTTTTTTTTTTTGGTGGGGGTGCGGTTGTAGTAGTTGCCTCGATGGCAGTGTACACTATGTGGGGATATCAAAGTAGTTGAGCGGTTGAAGTTGGAGACCTTAATGTGAAGGTCGGCGGGTTCAAGGGGCGGGAGAAACCTTGCGTATATGGGAGTATCCCGCCTCTTTCTGCATC
Source organism: Blechomonas ayalai (assembly GCA_020509355.1). Classification (NCBI taxonomy): domain Eukaryota; phylum Euglenozoa; class Kinetoplastea; order Trypanosomatida; family Trypanosomatidae; genus Blechomonas; species Blechomonas ayalai. Next base: position 379,670 of record JAIZPF010000001.1, on the reverse strand, counting down.
GATTTCTTCGTGAGTACTGTTTCTGGGCAGCATTCACTTCCGCCGCTGCTTTCTTTGAGAAACGTGGCTAACACACATGAGTGGCTGCCACTGTGTCTCTCCTCTTCCACTTCCTTCGGTAGGCAACGGGGCGATACCACAAAAAGCTACAACATTGGCGTGCCAAACGTTGCAACGGTAGTTGCGCTAGGGTATCAGCATGTCATCAAAGTCCTCCACGCGCAGCACCAAATCGTTCGGCAGCTCTGCCGGAGAGACGCAAGCCTCGAGCTACAGCATAGGCTCCTCAAGGCGCCACCGCCGGGGGAATGCTGCCCTTTCTTCGTCATCTGAGTCGCGAATTCCGCCAACTGTGATGTCAGCGGAAGAGCGGCTAACACTCGTGCGAAATGCGGTGACGCGTCTTCAGTACGTATGTGAGCGGCAGCTGCATATGTCCGCGCTGGATCAGGCTGGCGGCGAGGTCGTTGGGGACTGTTTTAACTACATACGTCAGCACCTTCCCACCCTGGTGGTGAATCCAAAAGGGGGCGAGGTGCGTGAAACAGGCCCCCCACAGCAACTGAAGCACTTGGCCAAGAGGGTGGATGAACTTCGGGAGCTATCTCAGTCGGCAATGCAGCACGCTGCCAAGGAGACGGGACGTGCAGAGGCCGTCTATGAAGGGCTTCAGTACCACCACCTGCAGGAGGTCATCCAGGAGCTAGATGAGCTCCACGACCTACTCAGTAAACGCCCACAGGACATGCCTAGCCGGGTAAACACGAACCTCCTCGCCGACATGGCTGCCTTTCATATCAACGAATTTGATGCTTTCATGGATCATCGCGTGGTGGCCTTTGTACGCGAGATGATGAACGAGGGCGCCTTTTATTCCTCCGCTGTAACGGCCGATGCTTCCCCGCGAGCCAGCGCCATCGGCATTACTTCTGTAGTACTGCTGGATGTGGCTGTCGGGGTGCGACCAGCTCGTAACGCCCGCATTGCTTTGGAGCACGCTCAGAAGCGCATTGTCAAGGTGGAGAACCGACTGCAGTCCGCGGAAGTCGTGCTGTATGAGAGCAAGCCGAGAGATGAGATGGAGAACGTACGCTACGAAGCGCAGAAACGGGAGTTTGTGGTTTTGAAGGATCGTGTGCGGCATGCTCTGGGCGAGATAGAGCGGCTGCGCAGGCAGTGGGTGGAGGAGGAGCAGGTTATGTTTGACCGCGCTACGTCTGGTACACACGATCTCAAGTCACTCCTACAAACCAAACGACTGAGGGAGGATGCAGTCATTGAGGAGGTGCAGCTCCTGCACGACCAGACGGTGCACACCTGCCTGCCCTTCACCGCGCCACAGTACCATCGTCGCTATGGGGAGTCGTACACCCAGCCGTGCCAAGTTCGTATTGGCTTTCACTTCCTTCCCGACAACGCTGGCACCGACCCGGAGGCGGCGGGTAACGGGAGAGAGTCCTTCACACTGTTCACACTGCTGCCGGCTTTTTTCCCTCTGATGCGACAGCACTGTATCCAGAAGGAGGACTACGAGACCTACTCCTATCTTATGCCGAGTAGTGCACAGGTGTGGATTCCGTTCTCTGACTTTCCTGAGATGGTGAATGGGGCTCGCTGCGCCCTCCGCAATGTCCACACCAAACTGGATCATTTTCGTGCGCTGGAGGAGCAGAAGGAGGTGGGCGGGTACTTCATTATGCGCGGTGGTGAACGCATATTGCGGGCCCTCCTCATGCAGCGGTGCAACGTGCCGATCAACATTCACCGCGACAAGTTTCAGTCTCAAGGGCCGCATTTTTCGTCCAAGGCGGTGGTCATCCGCTGCAAGCGGCCGAGTGGTCTGACGGCGCAGAACTACTTCTTCTACTCTACGGTTGGTGAGGTGATTTTTAGCTTTGCGCGCAAGGTTGTGTGGCATGTTCCCGTGCTGCTGCTGCTGCTCGCTACGAACACCCATGGCGCTTCCTTGCTAGAGTTGCTGCGACACTTCACACTAGGCATGCCCGCGGGCGATCACCCATCCCGTGTCGAGGCTCTCCTGCAGCACCACCGGCAGAAGAGCTACGGTGATCTTACGCACTTCTTGGACTTTCTGACGGTACTTGGCCGTATGTACCGTCAGTATCACCAAAACTCGTCCACATTTCACTTTCTCCCGCAGTTCACTCAGGGGACCCAGTGCCAGCATGATGCGTGGTATGGCCTGTTCATGCTCCGTCGCCACGTTCTTCCCCATTTAAATGCCTCCGTTCCCACACCTGACCTGCTGCCGCTGGCCAACCCAGAGGCCATCATGCGGTGGCTACCACAGGCCCTGCTGGACGAACTGGACAGCAAATTTGACGCCCTTCTTGCTATTACCCGGCAACTCTACCTCTTTGTTGATGGCAGGGTGGCTCACCAGGGGAATGATGTGCCAGCTTACCAGGAGCTGTTTACGGTGTCGCAAATCATGATGGGCGCCTTTGAGGTGTGCCTTAATAAGTTCATGAAGGGGCTTGCATATCGTCTTGGCCGTCACATCCCTCCCGGTCTTTTCCACGCTCTTGTGGAGCTGCAGACGGCACCACTCAATAAAGCAGAGGATGCCATGCGCCAGCTCAAGCAGTTTTCCGATTATTGCTCCCGTCGCTCCGGCGTCGACTCGCTGGATTTGCTGCACCGCCTCCTGACGACGGGTAACCTCGCCCTTGACCGTGAAGAGGACTTCTACTGCCCGCAAACCTCCGGCTGGGTCGTCATGGCCGAGCACCTGAACTTTTACCGTTTCTTCGAGCAGCTGCGCTGTGTCCATCGCGGGAAAACGATCGCGGAAATGCGGTCGAGCGAGGTGCGTAAGTATCCATGTGAGGCGTACGGGTTCATTTGCATGGTCCACAGCCCGGATGGTGAGGACTGTGGCGTGCTGAATCATTTAAGCATTTCAACTATTATGGCCAACTCGTTTCTGCCCAACTCGGCTCAGATGGAGGAGTTTCAGCGCTGGGTCGCAGAGGTGCTCCCTTGCCTGCGAAATTGCCGGAATCAGGTCTCCGTGGTGGATCAATTCTTGGGGACCCTGCCCGTGTGGTTGGAGGGCCGAATGATTGGCTACGTTACACCGCAAGAGGCAGCCAGTGCGGCCACTGTGTTGCGACAGCGCAAGGCGGTGATGGAGAGGGCATTAACAGACGCGAACGGGATCATGCGCCGCAAGGATGTCAGCCCGCTGCACACGGTAGAGGTTGTGTACGTCCCCCCCGGCAACTCAGATCCATGTGGTCTATACATTTTCTGGGACTGCGGTCGTTTAATGCGCCCTGTTCAGCAGGTGAAATCGTCGCGAGGCACTCAGGAAAAGTTGGCCTTCCCTGTAGTGTTCATCGGCACGTGGGAGCAGAGCTGGCTGGATATTGCCAGTGTGCCGTCGGACTTGGCGGATGGCGTGGTGCAGCTGAACCGCACGTATGAGTATATGGAGCAAAACGGCAGCAATCTGATCTCCCTCACTTCTGCTACGATCCCGTTCTTTGAGTACAACTGCTCCCCCCGCAACCTCTTCCAGTGTGGCCTTAGCAAGCAGTCGGCGGGCACGCAACTGCAGTCGCTCGCATGGCGGAAGGAACCGAAGCTCTTCCGCCTGTACACCCCTCAGCGCTACATCTCCCGCACACTGCCGATGGATATATACGGTTTGGATGACGTGAACCTGGGGGTGAACGCCGTTGTGGCCATCTTATCGTACACCGGGTACGATATGGATGACGCGGTGATACTGAACAGCACCGCGTCGGATCGGGGTATGCTGACAGCAGGCATTACCGTTGCCAAGGTAGTTACTGCCTCGGGTAAGGGCGAAAAGGACGATGTGTTTGTGTTTCAAAACGTTCTCTCGACGGGAGAGCGCTTCACGGCACAGCTCGATGCCCACGGGCTCCCCCTGAAACGTACTAATGCTTCGCTAGAGTTCTTCACATTTGACACCGACCACAAGTACCCAGCCTTGCATAACAACCGTGACGTGTACTGCTGTGCGAAGCGTACGGAGCGTACGGACGCCTTCACGAATCAAAAGGTGTACGAATACACCAACCACCATGCGACGAAGTGGAGGTACTTTGACAAGGGTGAGAACGCCTGGGTACAGCAGGTCATCCCTCTCGCGTACAACGGCCCTGACCCAACGGTTGCGTTGCTTGTCTTTCGCATTCCTCGTCCCCCCACCGTCGGGGACAAGTTCTCCTCACGGCACGGGCAGAAGGGAACCCTGCCATTGCACATCCCCGCGCACGATCTTCCCTTCTCCTCTCGCAGCGGCATCACCCCCGACGTGATCATCAACCCGCATGCCTTCCCTTCACGCATGACCGTTGGTATGGTACTAGAGATGATGACAGCCAAGGTGGGTGCCATCGAGGGCCGCTTCATGGATAACAGCGCATGGGCCACCGTGGACGAGATGCCGCGGTTAGCAGAGGAAATTGGTGAGGCCCTCGTCAAGTCGGGCTACAATCGTTATGGCCGTGAGAAGCTTATCAATGGCATCAGCGGGGAGGAGATGGAGGCGGAGGTGTTTATGGGCATTTCGGGATATCAAAGACTGCGACATATGGTGAGTGACAAGTGGCAGGCGCGTGCCCGTACAGACGCCCATACGTTCCGCGCCGTTACAAAGACAGGCCAGCCGGTGAAGGGCCGTAAGCGGCATGGCGGCGTGCGTGTCGGCGAGATGGAGCGCGACGCGTTGCTTTCCCATGGCATTGCCGAGGTGGTGCTGGATCGTCTCCTGCACGTGTCGGACAAGACCAAGGCCTTTATTTGCCCGGAGTGCGGCGGACTGCTGTCCATCTACGAGCGCCACGCAACAGACTACGCAACGTGGAAGACGTGCCGCTTCTGTGGGGCGGGATCGGTGGAGAGCACCGACTCGATTGCCATGGTGGAGATTCCGCAGGTCCTGCGATTGTGGGCGGCTGAGTTGACGAGCATCGGTATTCGTGTGGTGCTGAAGGCGACGGAGCAGTCGCCCTTTGCGTAACGTTTGTTCGCGGTGGCGGGGTGAGTTCTGCACACCGCCCGTGTGTGCGCAGCTACAAAGGCCACTGTAAATTGTGTTATTCGATTAAACCATTGGAAGCATGTGCGCGCCG
>JAIZPF010000001.1:361145-374481 GCA_020509355.1 Blechomonas ayalai | reverse complement strand
GGGGGGGGGGGGGGGGAGGTACCGGGGTGGGCTTGATGGCCGTGCTGAGGGACGGTCAACTTAAAGGAATGGGCAACTTTAAACAACAACAGCAACAAGAATAGGGTGAGGAAACGAAGGGAGTGTAACCGTCGTTGCTAACTTGCGAGGCTGCGCGGTGTATGGCCCGGGCGCGGCACTGGTGCCAGCCCTGTAACTATGCATGCGAGGACCATTAATACGGGAAAGAACGTATAACTGTGAGAGCTGAAGGCAGCTCTCTTGCACCGAGTGGTTGCGAAAAAGATTTTCACCCGCTTGTGCTGTACTGCAGCATCACCCTGCTACCCCACGTCCACATGGATGGAACATGGGGTAAAGAAGAGACGATGCCAATTGCTTCGAATGACTTTTTGCAAACTAACCCTTTTACGTCTCGTGGCTGTTGTTCCATTTTCATTGCAATACATTATAGAGCATCGTGCAAGGGATACGTGATAGTCTGCCTTCTCCTCCACAGGCATACCCAACGCAGTCCTCTTCACGTGAAGGCACTCACACTCACATAGCCATTTATTTGTTACTCACCGCGCTGCATAACACTACCTGTTGCGATTCTCACTGCTCGTATAAGTAACCTTCACGGTACGCCCGGGGTATCGAGTTGCCTTTTTAACATTTTGGGCACCTGTGCCGGTGAGGAAATCTGCACCACCCGTTACGGGGTTCTTTAGTGAACCATGCTGCTACGTCGGCGGCAAGCCTCCCAACTGAAGGGTGACCGTGCTACCATCGCCCATTCACCGGGTGCTGCGAGGGTCTTCGTAGGAGGTTGGCAGGCCGTTGTGGATGAACGCCTCGCTGCTTTTGCAGCATGCCGTCTCCCATCCCTAATCAACGACAGTGATTTGGAAGGCGATGCGGCGGCGGAGGTGGGCAGCTCCGGCAGTGCTATGCTTACCGAAGCCACATATGAGCATCGATATCGGATCACTCACGCTTTGTTGCTTGTGTACTTGCACATTGGCAGCGACCCACCGGATGTCATTCGAGTGGAGCCTTGCGCACGTATGGAGTGCTGGGTGAACCCTCTGGTGGGACAGGTAACTCAGTTTGCGACACCCCACGGAGGTGGAGGGAGCGAATGTATTGCAGATGCTCTTGCGCGACAGTACAACAGTGTGCTAGGGGATGGCGTGGCGCAGCGCCGATTGGTGGAGGCCCCTGTGGATGCATCGAGAAAGGCACTCGCGAAAATGCGGCGCATGGCACAGGATGGGCGCGTGCTGGTACATTACAATGGCCACGGCATGCCGAGAGCGACGGAGTTGGGAGAAGTGTGGATGTTCGACCAGCAGCGGTCCCACTACGTGCCGCTCAATATAATGGAAATGACGGAGCTTGTGGGCACGCCGGCCGTGTTTGTCCTGGACTGCAATTCCGCAGGTTCCGTACTTGATCGCTGGTACAGGGATTCCCAACATGAGCACTGTGCACAGGACATGTTTCTGTGCGCCTGCAGTGCTGGTGAGATGCTACCGCAGTGCCCTCATCTACCGGCCGATATGCTCACGTCCTGCTTGACGACTCCGTTGAAAGCTGCACTGGAGTGGTACATCGGGTACTCACGTCACACAGTGCTGCTGCCACAGGTCACAGAAGAGATGATTCGGAATCTTCCTGGTGACGTGTCGAATCGAAAGTCGCCCCAAGGGGAGTTAAACTGGGTGCTGATGGGGGTACTCGACACCATTGCATGGTGCACATTCCCGCCATCGCGATTTCACTTCCTTTACCATCAGGACCCGGGTGTAAAGGTCTTGTTCCGTAACTTTCTCCTTGCAGATCGTCTCATGCGGGAGGCAGGCTGCACGCCTGTTTCTCACCCGCCCATTCCAGAGCTGTCCCATTTGCACTACATGTGGGAACTGTGGGACTACGTGCTGGAGAAGGCGATCAGCCAGCTGCCTCTATTATTGGCTTCTGGTTCTTCCTCCACCTACCAGTGCTCCTCCTTTTTTGACGACCAACTCACCGCATTTGAAGTGTGGGTCGAGTCAGGGGACTTCACCGAGCTACCAGAGCAGCTTCCCTGCGTTTTTCTCGCTCTCACACAGCTGATCCACCGCGTGCGGGCCTTTACGCTGCTGGTGAAGTACCTCGACTCCGGGCACTCGGCAGGGAAGCGCGCCATCCTGTGTGGGATCTTCCCGTACCTGAGCAAGTTCATCGCCTGTGCGCCGGAGGTGTCCCTCATTATTACCGTGCTTTGGATGCAGGTCATTCGATCTGACCCCGGCGAGGCATGCAAGGAAGTACAGCGGCACAAATGTGAGGCGTACTTTATTCAACTCTTGGGACTAGACGACGAACAGACAAAGATTGAACCGGTGGAGTACGGTGAGCGCGTCACCACATACCCGCTCTCTCGCCACCCCTCCCGCAGGAGTGACATCTCCTCTCCAGCTGCTGAGACGAAGGCGCTCTTGCCTTTCGATTCTTCCGCACCCTTTCCACAGCACGTAGCACACATGCCGTCGCACCTTTATCACCACCTCGGAAGCAGCGAATCTCTCGACGGAAGAGGCATAGGTAATTTTCCCTCCGTTCAGTCGTCAGAAGAAATGCCCTACCAGCCGCTTCAGCCTCTGCAACCTGTTGAGACGACTCACAGTACCACGGGACTTGGTGGACACGTACACCGGACTTCTCCGGCGCCGCCATCTGCGAAAGCCGCCGTTGGTGCGCTGGAAACACCCCATAAAGGTGGTATCGTGCACTATCTTGTAAAGGATGTCGACCTTGCCCGCTGTAAGAGTATGGCGTGCTACATTCTTTGTCAGTATTTGATGCGAGGAGAGCAACAGTGCTTGCGATGCTGGAATAGGCAGCTCATGAACGCCGCATTCAAGTCTCTCTCATCCTCCAACGCGGAGCTGCGATCGTGGGCTTGCTTAACTCTTTCACAGTTGTTTCTTGGACTTCGGCATGCGAAAAACTTTGCGTCACGGGAGTGCACTTCGCGACTGGATTTGTTTACTCGGCTACTGCTGGATCGTTCCCCTGTGGTTCGCAGTTCCTGTGTCACGCTGCTGGCAAGCATTGTCGGCCCGCGTGTCGATACCCTGCCACCCGAGCACCAGCTGCGGCGGGTACAGATGGAAAAATCTCTTTTGGTGAAACTGCGCGACTATCTCTTCGATGCTAGTATGAATGTGCGCGAGGAGCTCATCTTTTTTTCCTGCCAGATACTTTACGCCTATCATGACGTCGTGGCACATCGCCTGGATGCCATTGAGGAGTATGTGCGGACGGTGAGGATACTTCCCCCCAGATGGGAGTTGCATGAGGCTGATGTGCAGGTAAAATCACAACTGCATGCTGCTCGCCCGACACTGAACTTGCTCTTCGATGATGTGGTGGTGTTTGAGACGTGCGAGTTATCATCCGACGATCCGCCACCCCCAACCCCCTGCCTCGATGCGCGCGCGCTCGAACCGCGGGCGATGGAGTTAGCGAAAGGTCTTCTGCACGATGCCGCGCTAATGCTTTGCACTCTTGAAGAGAATTGTGACGGCTCTAAAGTCCGCAAAGCCCTACGACTGCTTGCAACAGGTGCCGCGCCTCAGTCCAAGCGGCTGGCTTCTGAGTCGATCCGTACCATGTCCAGGGTGGCGTCGACGGATTCAGCGTACTACATGTCTGAGGCCGACCGTGTACGCGCGACATGGAATGCGGACATGATGCGGCAACTGGTACTGGACATGCATGAGCGCAAACTGGAGCCCCACCAGTCTGTTCAGTTTCTTGCCGACCCTGCTGCTGTCCATGCGGGCGGTGGTGGCACCGGCGGAGCGGTTTCGCATCCTGTGGCGGGGCGTTATGAGGTGCTCCCCAGTGCGCTTCCCTCGGACGCCATTGTGACCACCGCCTTCCGCTCCCTAGACCCGGCGATGGTCGTGACAACGAAGGACCAAAAACTGCATTACATTTCCTATGAAAACTACAGTTCTGAGGTGGTCATGCAGAGCTGTGCCGTACAACTGCCGGCCCCGATACACGAAGTGCACATCGTGAACGATCTTTCGGAGCAGTGCGGGTTGCTAATCGTGAATAAACGGGGCGGCTTCACTCTTCTGAAGGACTGGGTGACGCGTGGTTCGCCGCCTGTGGAGGCCGCCATGTTCTCGGCCGGATCCTCACCCCCGCCGAACACATGGCTTGACATCAAGTCCATCTACCGCACCAGCTCGGCCACGCTCTTCTACGGCGGCCCTATTGGACCGTCAGGAGAGACCGAAATCCATGCCCTGTCCCTTTCCGAGGAGCAAGTGACACAAAAGCTGCAGGTGTCGGGCGACCCCGTTCTCACCTGTCTTGTGGGCCACACCACTCAGCGGTCTCTTCTTGCTGGATTTTCTGATAGCGTTCTTCGCTACTACGACGACCGGCAGCGCCAAGGCCAGATGGGCGCTGTGGGCATGTTGCACTGCCGCATTGCAGCCGGAGCGGTTAGTGGGAGTACTCCTATTATAGCCGCAGGGCTTATGGAAAGCGGCACGGGCTTCTCAATCGCTGCGGCGACCAGCGGTGCGCTTTACATTTTTGACTCAAGACGACTGCATGAGCCGGTTATAGTACTGTCACACAGGGATCTCTGTGGTGTTGGCTCACCCCATGGCAAGACAGGTGCCCCGCGCCTTCTTAGTTGCTCCGTGGGGGTGCACACGGGGATGATTGGTGTGTCCTTTCAGGATAACACCTTCGCCGCTTACAACGTGAAGGGGCTGATACTCAATGACCGCCCCATCCCGCTGGCGAGCTGCGTGGCGCCCGCCGACGTGTTGGCCTCCAGGACGGAGGCAGGTGACACAGCGACAGCTTTACATGCACCGGTGATGCCGGGAACTTGTGTGGCGCATCCTCTTCGGCCGATGATGGCCTATGGCGGGGACTTGCTATTCTTGCACGTTTAAGTGAATTCGCTTGTTTTTCCGTGTCGCCCTGCAAGGGATGTTGAGTATGTGTATGGACGTATTCGTGTGCGGGGGTGAGGCTAGAATCCTTGCACTCGCCACAACATACGAACTATTTAAACAAGGGGATAGAAAAGAGAGATGACCAGCAGGGTATTGCTCCTATTGTGCCCATGCTGACTTCCTCCTATTGGGGAGTTATTTCCTGAGTTAGTAAGCGGCTCTTCTACAGGCCTGCGTAAAGCGTCTGCAAACCTTTTTATTTCCATCTGCAATCACAGCGAAGGAGTAGGGACTGACCCTCAGGTAAGCAAGAAGCGAAACAAATAGCAACAGACTACCTACAACCAGCTCACATTCACCCGTGGTGTTCTCCTGCGAGGCGGTTTCACTTGCTCCAGAGCGTCGTTCTCCCTCCCACCCCCCCTTCCCACGAGCACATACACACGTGTGGGTAATGGCGCACCGCCATCAAGTTCTGACAGCGAGGGAGGTTACGGTCGCCCGCGAGGAAGCCTTCCCTCCTATGCAGAAATTAATGTACCTTTTACTGCGCGGTGGGGCCGCAGGCTTTTTGAACTTTCAGCGAGAGCTACTGAAGAATTCTGAGATTGGCACCGCTAGCTCTGCTTGCGGTCGCTGCAGGCGCATTACCCCGGATGGACTGAAGACGGTGCTTCGTGATTGTGGCGTTTTGTTGTCCCCCGACGAGCACCGCCTCATACGTCGGGGGTACAGCGATGCTGTGGGGTTTCTGTTAGTGGATTCCTTCTTGTCGGCAGCTTGCCCTGCAGCAAACTTAAGTGATGAAGCCTCAAGCAGACTTTTACGACTACTTTCTAGAGCGTCTGCTGCTTCCCTGCCAACCCCTGGCCCAGGTGTTGATGCTGCGGCATCCAGTGAGCTTGTCGAACTTGCCGCGGTCTCGTTGGAGGGGTTTCACGCCACAGTGATGCAACTATTTGCTCCTCTTCCGCTGGACGAATCCGAGAGTGACTTAGGCGGCATCAGCATTTCGCATAACAACACCAATGCTGCCCTTCAGAGCGCCTACGAGGAAGCTGATTATTGCTTTTCTTGTGCGAACTATCCAGACGGTGTGGTGCAGGGGCTCGATGTAATGAACTTTCTTTCTGCACAGCTGTTGCTCAACGAGAAGCAGCCCGATTTCGGTTCCATCGTCCTGTTTAGAGCGGCGCAGATGCCTCCGCTCCCGTCTGTCACCGAGGAAGCACTTGTAGCCAGCACATCGGTTCCCCAGCGAAATGAAGCGGATGCGTACGCCTCCACAATGGTGAAAACAGCCGCCCGCTCTCAACGCAAGTACGAGCGCTACCAAGAAGAGGACCGCCGGGATGAATGGCTGCGCGGCCGCGAGGAGCGAGATGCCAGAAAGGGATACATGCGCCACGCAGTGGGCTACACCGGCCACTTGCCTGAGTATCGCTCCCACTTTGGGCGTACCTTCCATGTTATCGAGGAAGACCTCCCGCTACTGACGCAGCCGAAGCCACCCTTGCAGATGATGGCGCCCGACCGCTACGGCCCTTGTATTGAGCTGAAAAACAATCGTATGTCCGCACACCATTTCAAGTTTGCGTAGTGTATTGGCTAGGGGGCGGCAGAGTGGAAAGGAGGGGGGGGGGTGTGCCCATCGGTTGAAAGACCTTCCTTTCCGTGACTTGCCAAACCAAAAAAAAGGTAGGAGAGGCATGTGAATGTAACATAGATGGAGCGCATTGGACGTTGCGCGGGGCATCCTCCCGATAAAAGGGTATGAGGTTGGGAAAGAGGGGTGGGTGGACAGTGCGAATTGTTGTGAGGTGTCCGGTGCTGTGACGGTGCGTCAGGAACACCTCAGATTGGCTGTATGCCGCATTGTGCTGGGGCACAGTCCCTTCACCATCATATTCTTTGCCAATTGGTCGCCAACTCCTTCCTTAGTCCTCTAAGTCATAGCCAGGTACAATTCTGTTCTAGCCACAACAAGGGCTGGCGTGCCGGACGTCTGCTACGCCGCCTGTGCCACTGCGCTTCAGTTTCTTTTGGGCCGGTGCTGTTTGATGGCAATAGACAATGCTTTCATGCAGTGCTCGCGTGAGGATGATGCGCAATAGCGGCGCGGGCGTTGCCGCCGGCTCGTGGTTTGGCAAGGAAAAGGGTACTGATACTTGGGCCGGCACGATGAGGTATTTAGGTGTGTGCTTGGTGGGAGTAGCGACGATTAATGTACTGTGCCGGGGAAATATGATGGGCTACTGCGAGAGCGAGGAGGCAATCGTCCTTCCTCTTTCTGCGTGGCTCAAGCGGCCACCGGAGCCGTCGGGCTATGGCTTCGTTGGAGATCTGGCCGAACATTCCACGAAACCGCTAAGGTGAGTGAACGGTCTGTCGTGGAGAAGGCTGCGCGTGAGCGGGAAGGGACGGGGTTCACCAAATGCCATACGCTACTGCGCGCGAACTTAACGTTTGTGATACGAGACACGCGTTTTACCTCGGGTGGTGACAAGCAGGGTGCACATAAGGAGAGCAGGGCGTTGCTCGCTTTCTCTTCGTATTTCCTTGGCACTGGTTTCTTTCAAGCACACTTACTTTACTTCTCTCTGTCTCCTCTCTTACTTTCCTTTCTGCAGTACCGTGTTTTTTTCTTTGCTGTTGGATTCATTGTCGATCGTAATGCCCGCTACTGCCGCCGCCACCAAGGCCGCACCGAAGACTCTCAACCAGTTCCGCAACTTCTCTTACGTTGTGGTGGCCTGGCTGGGCTTCAACAAGGGCTTCCGTGAAAAGCGCGAGAACGATGCTCTGTGGGTTGAGCATCAGCGAAAGGTACGCTCGCAGTTCGCCGAGGAGCGCCAGACTGCCTTGGACCGTGAGAGGGCTCAGGCGGCCTTGAACAAGCCTGAGACGATCCCCGAGTTGGTTCCAGAGGGCCTGCATGAGTTGTATACATCGATTCATAAGGAGATGTAGGGGTTGGTATGCAGCGCAGTGGTGACCGCGTAGGTGCCTTTTCATGGAGTTGGGTGAAGGGAAAAATGAGGTCCTGTGGCGGGGAGAGGGTGCGTCTTTCAGACTTTAGCAGGAAACTTGGCACAATATCCGCTCGCGAAGTGATCTCGTCGTCCTTACAACTTCATGCAGGCATGGTACCGACGGTCTGATGTGGACACACGTGGAGGGGGAGGCAGAGGAAGGATATGTTTTTGTTTTTTTTCCACCGTAGTAAGTAAGGAATAGACGGAGGGTTCACTCAGCACAAGCTGACAGATGTGGTTAGCCAGGGAGCAAGGTTTCAGCTGAGCGGTATCTGGGCGAGGCGAAGGGAAACACTAGACAAGCCTACATGAGGTAAAAGCACCATCCATCCCGGAAACATCACTGCTTGAACTTTGATCTTAATAAGTCTATGATTGGGGGATGTCTGTCTCTGTCTGAACCTTGTGCTTTGGTGTACAAGGAAGGATTTGTGTGAGTAACTGTCGTGCTCAATATGGGTTTCATTCCGCGGCTACACTCTACCGTGTACTGTACCTTTCAGATAGCAGTGATGAGGAGGAGAGGGATTAGTTGCAAGGGTGCGTGATCCAGACATCGCTACTGGTGGTGTGATGGAAGACCGATAGTTGGAGTTGCCCCCTGACAATCCCATTCCAGTGGTGTCTTGAATTGTGTTGCAGAGAAGCGCTGTGTATGTACTTCTCTTTTTTTTTTTCATTGCGTGGCCTCACGTGGATGCACCACCCGACTGTCCCATCCTCTTTGTTCTCCATTTTGACGCTCATCATTCGTGTAACGTAGCGCTTAGCCTGCTTGTCATTTTCCTCACGGGCTCATTGGAGAGTACTTCATGCCTCTTCTGGAGGACACTGCTACTCCTGCTATTTTATAGGCACACCACAGCCAATGTATCACTGTGCTCTTCTGTGACGATTGCCGTCGTTGTTGCGGCAGTATGGCGATCCTTTCTTCCGCTCCTTACCGAGCCAGATGTGGCGTGCGAATACGCGTCATGCGTGCATTGCGCGGGGCTACCTCCCTCCACCTCCAGCACATACTTGAATCCCCCCTATCCTTTTTCCTACGGGAGAGAGATGCGCAACTGGTGCGCATGTAGGACTGGTGGGGACGGGGAAGTGTGTGGGATAGTGAAATGGAGCTTCACGAGAGTAGGAATCAGTGGTGGGGTTTGGGTCTGTACCCCATGGTAACTCTCACAGCACCCTTCCAGGCAAAGAGACAGTGCCGTGCTACGACAGTCATCGCGCAGCACCCTCTTTTGGAATTGCCCGTTCCGGCGGCTTATTCGCACGGGTTCTTTTCTCCCGTATCCCTTCAGTCGTACAGGCTGTAAGGATTGTGGCACCCACCTACCGCAGCCTGTGCACGGTTCTAGCTTTGCGGCAGTGAAACTATTTTTTTTGTGGCCCCTAGCTTACTCTGTAGGCATGTCGGTGTGCGATGCTTGGGGATGTGATCTTGTTCCATGTGTATTTCTCCGAGTATGTTAGCCACATCCACGAGGTCTATGCTGAGGTGGTCTGTTCCATCAACGTATTCTCCGCACCTACCTTGCATCTACTTACAGGAGAGAGGATCAACTGCATCGATGGGAGACAACCGTCTGTGAGAAGGGTGACCCAGTGAATGCCAAATTTTTTTGTTGTTGTTCGTACGAGCGTGTTGAACAGCCCTCCAGTTGACTGCATCCCCTCGTCGTACTGCTCCCCTTGCCCTATGCGGGGAAAAGAAAAAAAATGGGCGAGGCTCTCTCCGCACGTAGCTGGCTAGATTGGCCTCGAGTCAGACTTATCTGTGCTTGGTTGCTTATCTTCTTCGCATCAAGTAGATCCCGGTGGACAAGCTTACACAGTTTTGACTGCAACATCCATGAGGCGTGCGCTACTGACAGCTACGGCTTCACATCCCTGCGGCAGCATGCGCCTCCAGCTGCGCACGGTCATTCCAGGCCAGTTCCCAACGGAAGGTACAGGCCCTAATGGCCAGCCCCAAGGGTGGGAGCTACGCCGCGGTCACCACCTGCAGAGCAGTGTTGGCTTGCACACACCCTTCCAGACGGCCTGTGGCCGCTCCTTTGACCCTCAACTGTACTACGAGGTGCTACAGGCGTGCTGCGATCAGCAGTGGATGAACGCCATTCAGCGCGAAATCCAGAATGATCACGAATACGTGAGTTACCTTCGTCAGAACGGGGGAGCGGCGAAGGCGTTGCGGATGCTAACAGATCACACCCACAATGATGACGAGTTCATGCTGAAGCTCAAGGAAAAGATGAAGACCGATAAGAAGATGTCCCTCACATTATGCGCGGTGCAGGACAGTTATCGGCGTATCCGGGAGAAGCGCGATAACCACGAAACACAGATTGCTGCGGATGGTGGCAGGGACCCGTACGCATCCATGAGGTTTCAACAGAATGCATCCTTTGGTTCTCAGCAACCGAATTTCTAGTGAACAAAGGATTAGTGGTGACTGGGGGCGCTGACCGAATGAAAGTATTTGTGATGGCTTTTCAGTACACCAGTCTGCGGTTATTCTTCTTTTCCTTATATATATATATATATAGTTGTTGCTCTTATCGCCATCCCTTGTATTGCTTTCGACTATCGGTGTAAAGAATCCAGTGGCCATGCTATTGGGTGAGAACAGTGGTGTACACCACCTACACACCTTCCCCCGTACGTGTAGATCATGGAGCGCTTGCTCGTATGTCGTGCCGGCCCAGCAGGTCTACCTTCCTCCAGTGACCTCAACTATCACGCCGTCGCACTACAGTGCTTCTTCTGTTTTTTTTTTCTGCATTTACCATTTGCCTTGTCTTGATGTAGTTAGTGACCCTTCTTTCAGCGATGAAGATTGTACCTCCTAACTTTGGCTACGTCGAGGAGCAAATCTTTCGCTGCGGGTTACCAGAGCCGCGCCATTACGGCTTTCTGTCTTCTCTTCATTTGAAAACGTGCGTCTTGTTGACGGATACCTATGACGAGGCCTTTGTACGTTGGTTGCAGGAATATGGCATCATGATTATCTGTCCCCTTCCCCCGATGCTGAGCAACAGTGACGCGATAGGACCGCAGACGCTGGAGCCTGTTGACGGAGAGAGCGCCGGTAGTCGAAACGTATTTTCTAGCCCAAACTTAGTTGCACTGCCAACTGGTGGAAAGGCGCCGACTCTAGCCAGTCGTTTCAGTAACGAAAGGGAGGACCTAGCTTCCACCGGCATGAGCATGGGCTACTCCGCTGCCAACCCGAGTGGTGATACCGACGCCTCCAAACTGGAGACCACCCTCAGCGTGACTGGATTTGAGATTCCCAACCGAACTGCTACTGATACGGCAGAGTTGACAGTGGACAGTGGAAGTCATATACTGGTGGGCAATTCTCTGCTCGGCGCAAAAGCTGGTACCGATCAGCCTAGCGAGAAGAACGGTGATACTAGCTTGTACGCCCGTCGCGGCGCCAATGACTCTGCTGGTGACCCATTATCCTTGAATACCAACACAGGCCTGAGCGCAGCGGCTCGCTTGTTACGAGAACATACTGTGCCGCAGTCTCCCAGTTTTACTCTTGGTGTTCCCTTGAATGTGTTTGATTCCACTTCGGCTGGAGCCGCGAGCAATCGCTACGGTAATCCTATGCATCGTCCTGTAGCTGGTCAGTACCCCTCGACCATGCATTGCTCTCGGATGACCCTCTCAGAGCCGATCGTGGTGGGCATTCTACAAGTTCTCCTTGACCCGGCCTACTATCCGCTGCTCATCACGTGCCCGAAGGGTAAGTACTGGACCGGCATCGTGTGTGGCTGCCTGCGCAAGATGCAAAAGTGGAATTTCGTCTCCATCCTCGAGGAGTACCGTCGGTTTGCAGGTGAAAACAGCCGAGCAGAAAATGAAGAGTTTATTGAGCTGTTCGATAACGATTTGGTGAACATGGAGCTGCCAAACGGAAGAAAGCCCAGTATCTTGTATCACTGACGGGACAATCCTTTTCGCAGCGCTCGTGTGGTTTGAGCGGGAGTGTGAGACGAGGCACCTTGAACAGTGGCTCCTATGGGTGGCAATGGGGGGAAGTCTCTCTCTACGTGCATCTGCGCGGCCATGCTATGGGCTGCATGAAGGGGAGGGGTGGAGACCCGGCTAGCTCAATGCACTGCAGGTGGGCAATGCTATTGCAGTATTCTCTCTCACCTCCATACCAACAGTTTCGATCATTTTCTTTTAGTATAGGGGCGTAGCTATCGTTCGAACAAGACGAGTGGGCTGTACAGAGAGGATGAAGCCCTCTTCCCTGATGCGCGTCTGCCTGATGGCGTCCGCTTGCCACCCAACTTCTGGGTCACTTCGTCGCTCCCTTTTTGCCCGTCTCCGCTCAGACAGCGCCAGCATTACTACCGCGACTTTGATGACCAGCACATTGCAGCAGCGACGCACGCAGTTCGCCCAGGCCCCTGGCAAGCGTGACCAAGAGGCTTTCCTCTCGCAGTTTGATCCCATGGAGGTGTTGGGGCTGTCCTCCGATTGCACTGTGGAGGATATCGATAGGGCATTTGAAGAACGCAAGGGAATGTTCGGTCCGAATGGCGCCCACCCGGACGCAAAGATGGTCGATCGCGTTTTCCGGGCACACGAGATTTTGAAGGACCCCGGTTCCCCGTATTACATAAAGTCTCACAGTAGTCAGACGGACCGCCAGCGACTGCAGTTTCAGCTCTTGCCCAAAGCGAAGCGTCGCTTGATTGAGTTTCAGGTGGGTGTACTGATGTGCGCCCTGGCGGGCCTTGCCGTTCTGGTTCTCCAAATGTGCTTCCGTCCTGTGAAGCGATCCCTGCGGGCAGCCACTCGATGAGGAGCAGCATCACATGTGAAATGGTGTGCCAAGAACATGGACCGAAAAGGAGGACCGGCGTGCGCCTCTCATGTGGTGCGTATGAACGGAGGATGGTGATGATTGGTCCTTCTATCATTTCTGAACGCGGTGGCTTGCCGCTTTCGAGTACGCTTGGGCGGGGTGAGCTGCGATGCGGTAACAATACGTGCCATGTGAATGACACGTGATGGTAGGGGCGATCCGATACGACTCTCTCTCGATGTGTCTCGCTTGCGTCGTGTGTGTTTCACCTGCGTGTGCTACACTCTTCGCCTCCAAAGTGGGTTTCCGACAGAGGACAGAAGGCAGTGTTCCCCTCGTGCAACATCCGGGAGAGGGCCAGCCTTTTGGGCTGCGTCAGCCCTCCTGCATTCCATTGCGCCCCACGAAGAATGGGTCCAGGGTTCTGCTCGATATCCCCGCTCAGGAGCAAGCGAAGTCGCTGCGTAGCAGGTGTGTAACACGTCTGCACGTGAAGGAGGGCTGTCTTTGAT